>VMDO01035484.1:0-16057 GCA_007922755.1 Pedetes capensis | reverse complement strand
TTAAAACCACACATAAAAGAATAGAAACTAGGGGCAAGAGGACAGGGAGGAAAAGGCAATCACAATCACCAGGGGACATTTACAAATTAAAATTTGCATGGTTTCAACCCAATGTTTTATGCTATTTATGCCTTGAGTTATATTTGATATAACTATGTTCATGAAATGTATGAATTCTACATCGTTTTCCCTAACTTTACACTCATTGCATTAAATGACAATGCTAAAGACCCAAGATTGGATCCAGAAGAACGCATTTAGAAATTCACTTTGGGTCGGGCACGGTGGAGCCCGCCTGTAATCCCAGCCGCTCAGGAGGCAGGAGGCAGGAGGATCGCAAATTCGAGACCAGAGGCCATCTACCTAATTTAGGGAGACCCTGTCTCAACAAGTAAAAAAATAGGGGGGGAGCTGAGGGCTCAGCTCAGTGGTCCAGCACTTGTAAAGCACGCAGGCGTGAGGCCCTGGGTTCAACCCCCAGTACCGAATAAAAAAGAAGAAGAAGAAAAAGAAAAATGAAATTCACTTTGCAAAAGTGATAGTTTTGATCTCCAGGATCATTTTCATAAGATGATCAGCAATAAGAAAGCAATCTTGTGGTTTTTTTTTAAACCTACATTAATTAAAGACTCCCGAGCGGCTGGGATTATAGGCTTACGGCACCACGCCCAGCGATATTTCACTTTTGAAATGTTGCAGAGAAATTTCCATCTATTGTTCTCACAAATTCCACATTTGTTTTTTCTTAATTTTTTAAATTTTTTCCTTATTTTATACATAAAACAAAAATGGTACATAAAAGTGAGATACCACCACATTAGTGTTAAAGTACATTCTTTTCCTCTGAAATCTTGCTTCACTCTCAAAAAAAAACCCACCTCAGAGTAAAATTTTTCATTGATGAATTTTAACCTTTATCAATTCCCATTACACTCAATCCTTTAGGCAAGTGAAAAGAATTCTTAAAAGGGAATGGGGAGGTTAAGGAAGAGAAAGGTCTTTCAGTAAATACCGTTATTATTCAACTGCATAAAAGAAAAAAATACAAGAAAAAGATCAACATACAACTAATAAAGTGGTGAGATAACATTCGAGGTTTATCTCAGCACATGAATCTACGAGCAAGACAAAAACAAAAAATGAATTTTTAAAAAAAATATCTATTGGAAAAAATGCCAATGGATCTCATGTTTGAGATAAAACACCTAGGAATGTTGGAAATAACTTTTGTCCCATTCAATTTCTACAGAGAAAATGGGACTCCTTCTGTAGCTCTGCCAAACTAACCAAGAGGGAAAAAAAGATAAAATTCTTAAAAGAATAATCTCAAATTGTTGTTCTTAGGTACTGTGGAGTCCTTATGTACAACAGAACGAAACACTACCGAATACCGTGTTGTGCGCACGATCCTTTATGGTTGAGCCCAATGTTGCAGTCACTGTGTTTCTTCTGATTTTGAGTAGTGCCACATAAGCAAAAAAGAGAGCCCAAGGCCTGTACTCTAGTCCCATCATCAAGGCCTACTCTAGTTTGAGGAGGCAACTCTTCCCCCATCATCTTTTAAATGCCTCCCTGCTTGAGGGGCTCATGTTCTGGCGCTATATTTAACAATGCTTCTCCGCTATTCACAGCGTTTTCAGTCGCTAATCGTTTCAGGAGTGGGCTTCCAGGTCCTTCTCCCTTGTCTGTCTTAAATCTAGAAGCTCAGATGAAACCTGAACACCATGGGTGGCCCTAGTGGTATCTGAAATATCTGTGGCATAGCTTTCAACGTCAGAGCAACACGCAAGCTCCACAGCACAAGCTGACAGTCAGATGAGGGAATCTCAAGTTAGATTTAAATTTACTCTTACTTAGTCTCAATTATTCTGCTTTTTTTCTACAATAAACAAATTTAGACATTTAGCACCATAACTTAGGAAAGAGAAATGATATGAAAAACTCTCAAGAAAATTCACACACCTATCAAGGGAGGTCACTTAACGTCGGGTTTCCAAAGGTCAAGGGTTCTTCTTCTTGCCCTATTAATGAAATGTAGCATTACGAGAAGGGCACAACCTTTCCTTAAACGCTTCAGGAAATTTAAACTAGAAAAAAGGCGCGCGCGCGGGGTTGCGCATGCGCACTGTACCCGTGCGCCAAGTCGGGACACCCCGGTTCTCTCAGTGGGGAGAGGGGTAGAAACCTCTTTCGTTTTGAAATGAAATAAGGCAAATGAAGCATGTAGGGCAGTCGCCACACTTAACAAGGAAGGAAAGTAATTGCATTTGACGGAGCTGGGTTCTCAGACCACGTCCAAAGCTACCCGTCTCCTGAGAGCTCAGGCTGTTCTCCAGTTGAGATCCGCTAAGGGGTCAGTGGCGAGAGGAAGACGGGAAGTGGCCGCTTGAGCCCAGGAGAAGCGAGCCCACGGGCAGCATTCTGACTCTTCACGCTTCCCACCACGAACCGCATAAGAGTTCCAAAGGAAAGGCAGCCTTCACTGGAAAACAGCCAGATACGCTCTCCTCACAGAAATGAGCAAATTTTCGAGAGGGCGGGCGCGCAACACCGAACGGAGCAGATCTTTGCTTCACAGTAAACTTGCAGACACAATGAAGAAGGAGGGCAAAACTCAGGTCCGCGACCGGAAGCCAGTCAGGTTGCGATTCTCCGAGCATAGGGAAGGGAAGGATTTCTAAGACGTGAATGTGACCCTACTTAAGGAGGATTTCCTCTTTTCTCCGCACCAATGCTAAAATTTCTACAACTTGAGCCCTTAGCCCCAGCCTTCTCTCCAAGAAGAGCGGATGATTGCAGGCTCCGCCCATTCAGGGCCTGGCACTAGCGCAGTGGTTATTGCACTAAAGTGTCTCCGCCTGTACTAGTTCTTTGAGGCAGCGATGGCCGAGTGGTTAAGGCGTTGGACTTGAAATCCAATGGGGTCTCCCCGCGCAGGTTCGAACCCTGCTCGCTGCGGAACTGGGTGTTTCTGTTTTTTGTTGTGTTCTATAGAGCAATCTAATAATAATCCTTACTATTCCTTGTGCGTGTCCCACATCAACCAGCCAAATAGCATCTTTATGGAATGGTTTATTTGCCAGAAGGCCAATATATATCAGTAATGGTAACGCACGTTGTTTACGTCAAGGGGCAAAGTCTTCCTCTGAAAAAGCAAGGAAGCAGTCTTAGAATCTTCAGTTTGAAAGGTAAATTCAAAAAATAGAATTAAAATGAATATAATTATTAGTGAGAGTTTTCAGACTTACACAGCCTGAACAAGCTATAGTCTCAATGAACTAAAAACAAAGTTACACTACCTTTCTTGAAATCTCAAAATCACCTCCAGCAGTTCCCTTCCATAACATCCAAAAGGGATAATGGGAGAAATTATTATAAATTTAAAGTTCTACTTACTAAAGATACATCCACATAATTGAACACTATTCATGTAGCCATTAAAATTATGTTCATAATGTAGGAAGGCCTTTCTAGAGCATTGCAAAATGTAAGAAATAGGACAAATTCGAAAATAATATATTATGATTACATTTCTGTTGAATAGTTCATTTATCTACCCATCTACGTGAGGGAAATGGGCAAGAGAGTGATAAAGAAAGAATGAATCGAGGCTGGAAAGAAATACACCAAACTATTAGTAGTGATTATTATCTCTTGAGTGGTGGGAGCTGAAGGGAAATTTTTTGTTTTGTTTTGTTTTTGAGACAAGGTCTCTGTGTAACCCCATCCTAGCCTTGAACTTGCTATCCTTCTGCCTCCACCTCCAGAGTGCTGGGATTACAGACATGCACCACCATGCCTGGCCTTCATTTTCTAAAAATATTTTACTAAATTGAGTTTCCTAAAATGTTAATATTGACCCAGTATATTTTAAATTAGAAAACTATATTGTGAGGTTAGGTTTGGGGACGCTGCATGTTCCTTTTCTGATCACTTTCACTATATCCCTCCCACCTCTGGCTCCCCAGGTGCTCTTTTGTTGTTTCCTAACACCACAAGGGAGAAGGGCCTGGCAATCCACTCCCAAGGCAATCCCGGAGCACTCAGCCACTGAAAACCCTATGAGGGTCGCTATGAGTCAGATACCGAATCTACGGCACCTAACAACAACACCACCACCACAAGAGGGCTGGGATTTAGCTCAGTTGGTAGAGCACCGCTCTACAGTCTCTGAGGTAAAGAGTTCAATTCCCAGCACCCCAAAAATGGGAGAAGGACATGGCAACCCACTCCCAAAGTAATCTCGAAACAATCTGCCATTGAAAACCCTATGAGGGTCTCTATGAGTCAGACACTACTTGACGGCACCTAACAACAACAACACAAGGATAAGGATAGTTTTCTGTGGTCCTTGAAGCCAAATTCCACCCACACAGACTGCTGGAGTTTGGATAAGTGTTCTCCAAGGGTTTTTGTACTAAATACTTGGTCTCTGGGTTGGCAGGGTGCTATTGGAAGGTGATAAGACCTTTATGAGGCAAGGCTTTGTGGGAGATCCTTAGGTCATTCAGAGTATGCCATGGAAGGGGATTGTGGGACCCCTGCCTCTTCTATTTCTTTTGGTTCTTTGTTCCCAATGCGAGCAGTTCGCTGTACCACATACTCCCAGTTTACACCACCTGGCACCTCCACCAGAGGCCCAAAGCAATGGTTCTACCTGATCTTTGTCTGACATCTCTTCCAAAACCATGAGCCAAAAAACCTTTTCTCTTTGTTGTTAGGTGCCGCGGAGTTGGTATCCAACTCTTAGTGACACTTACATACAGCAGGTAAAACCCTATTGTCAGTGCTTCTCTGTTGTTCATAGGGTTTTCAATGGCAGATTGATTTCTGGGAATGGGTTGCCAGGTCGTCTCCCAAACCTACAGCAACTGGTGTTCCCAAGCGGCCTCCCATCCAACTACTACCCAGGCCCGACCCTGCTTAACTTCTGAGATCTGATGCCACAAGGCTATAGCTGCAGGCCTTTGTTCTGGGATTTTTTTTTCAGGAGTGGATTGCCACATCCTTCTCCCATTTTTGTACTGCTGGGGATCGAACCTGAGTCCTCAGAGAGTGCAGAGCAAGTGCTTTACCAACTGAGCTTAACCCCAGCCCCCTTTTCTCTTTACACGTTAACTATTCCAAGTATTTCATTATGGTGATAGAAAGTGCACTGATGTACAACCTTATCCCATACAAAATTTAGCTGAACAACCACTTCTGCCTCCATCTGTATCACTTATAAGTAACAATGTTAGTTTCCTAGCAGGTCTCCTTCCTTTTATCAGTAAGAACCAGCTGCAAATTACAGAAAACCCAACGGTAGTGGCTTAAACACAGGAGCTTTTCTCAGAAAGCTTCAGAATCAGGTAGGCATAGTGGCATATACCTATTATCTCAACACTTTGAGGTTGAGGCATGAGGATGTCAAGTTTGAAGCCAACCTGGGCTACATACTTAGGTCATGTCTCAAAATAGAAATAATAATAATGATAATTTAATAATAATAATTTTTAAGGAAAGATCTTGGGATGTAGTTCAGTGTTGCCTGGCATGCCCAAGGCAGTCAGTTCAATTTTTTAAATAAAGAATAAAGAACCAGCTGGGCATGGTGACGCATGCCTATAATCCCAGCGGCTCCAGAGGTGGAGGCAGGAGGATCGCAAGTTCGAGACCAGAGGCAGTCTGCATAATTTAGTGAGGCCCTGTCTCAAAAAAAGTAAAAAAATGGGCCGAGGGTACAGCTCAGTGGTCCAGCAGAGCATGCAAGCGCAAGGCCCTAGGTTCATCCCCCAGTACCACGAAAAAAAAGAAGAAAGAACAACAAAAAAAAAGAAAAAAATTGGGAAACAAGCACACCATTCCTGAATCCAAGAGAATGAAATAGTGTATAACTTCTCCTATTTATTTCAATTTAAAATTTTAAAGTTTTTTTTGTTTGTTTGTTTGTTTGACTGTTTTAAAATGTTAATCTAACAGGTGGATTGCAAGTTCAAGGCCAGCTTGGGCTACATAGTGAGTTCCAGCCTGAGCTACATAGCAAGACAGTCTCCAGAAAAAAGCAAAAAAAAAAAAAGGAACCTGGGACACAGAGGGCCTCATTCATGCTAATTGCTCTACCACTGACCTATACCCCCAGCCAGTTTTGCTTTTAACTAGTCCTCTACACTTTAAAAAGCAGCTTCAATAGACAACTTTTGGTAAATTATATCATATATCTTATTGTTTCAAGAGGTTATTACAAGTAGATAGATAAAGAATAATGTTTCAAGTAAATAACATCAAAGAAAGGAAAGAGTAAGTAAATAAATCTAGGAGTAGGAAATTCTCAGATGGACAGGAAGTGGGGCTCTTTGTGCCCAGCAGCAGGAGATACAACCCAATGCTGCTGCTGATGGCTTGAGAAGTTTCCTCCTTGGGGACCTCCGCTCAGGTAAAGCCAGGTCCTTGGCTATATCGAAGGTAAGAATGTCAGGACAAGTCAAGGTGAAACCAGCCAACTTTATTAAGCAGAGAAAAGAGATAGTACATGCTTTAGGTTTAAGCTCAAATCGAACATAACAGAAGGAGAGAGACAGAGACAGAGATTTCAGAAAATAGTAGTACAGCATGTCAGAATGAATCACATTAAGGTGTACATTAAAAATGTCCAATAAAAAAAAAGAAAAAAGAAAATAGTAGTACATATCCACAACATGGATGCAAGCTTCTCAAGAGAATCTCATTTACCAGTAATTGCCTTAACAATAACTATATATGTTGTTGTTAGGTGCCATCAAGTCGGTGTCCAACTCATAGCCACCCAACATACAACATGCAAAACAATATTGTTAGTGCTTCTCTGCTATTCACAGGGTTTTCAATGACAGAATGTTTTTTGGGAGTGAGTTGCTGGGTCCTTCTTCCAAGCCTACAGCACCTGGTGTTCTCAGGTGGTGTCCCATCCAAGTACTAACCAGGCCCAACCTTGCTTAGCTTGCTAGATCTGATGCCACAGTGGTACAAATTTGGGTGGCTTTTGAAATTCCATTGTTTTAGAATATTTAAGGAACTTTGTAGTAAATGAGATCATGGAGTAGTCTTATCTGTTTTACAGATAAGAAAAGAGTGCTAATGAAATACATAGGTCAAGAAGGTCAAAGGAATTCTTCCTAAGGAAGTCAAGACTTACATTTTCACTGTAACCATGGTCCATAATCTTGTTTATGAGATTTTCTTGATTCTCAGCCAGCAGAAGGGGCTCCTGTCCTTTCCCATGTCCCCTTAATTTTCCCAGGCTTTCTATCCTGCCTCATTTCCATCTTTGTGTTTTGCCATTTGTAATATGTAAGTCTCCCCCTCTGCTTGCACCTCATAATTCTAATGTGGTTGCTTCACCCCCAGAACTCACATCTGCATTCATCCAGGAAGGGGAAAGGCAATAACCTTCAGTTTATGTCTCATTTACCTAAGTTATGTAATGTGACTATCACTACAGACAAAAAATTCTGAGAAGTAGGTTTAGCTAGGTGTATGTCAACCCAAACTGGAATTGGAATTCCATAGGTAAAATAGAAAGGTAGATATGACTGAATGGGCAACCAATTGTGTCCGTCACTCTCCTGTAACAGGAAAATCAAAACTCATAAGCACAGGATCTCCAAGACAAGTACCCTGCCTGCCTTCTCAGGCTTCTTTCCCTTCCGATTTTGAGTTACTAGCAGCCCTTCTGGGTTGGGATTTAGCTCAGTTGGTAGAGCACTGCGCTGCAGTCTCTGAGGTCCCGAGTTCAATTCCCAGCACCACAAAAATGGGAGAAGGACCTGGCAATCCACTCTCAAGGCAATCCCAAAGCAGTCAGCCATTGAAAACCCTATGGGGGCTGCTATGAGTCGGATACCGACTGGATGGCACCTAACAACAACAAGCAGGCCTTCTATCACTGCATACTAGCCTTTGCCTTTGGATTGACTGATTGATTTTGCAGTACTTGAGGGGGTGAACCCAGGGCTTTGCACATACTAAGCAAGTACTCCACTACTCAGCCACACCACCAGCCTATTTATTTATCTATTTATTTTAAAACAGGGTTTTGCTAGGTTGCACAGACTGCCTCTGGCCTTAGACTCACAATCCTCTTGCCTCAACCTCTTGAGTTGCTGGGATTACAGGACTGCACCATAGCAGCTAGCTCTTTGGATGTTTTCCACATGTTCACATATAGTTACCTTTATCTTTCTTTGCTTTCCTTCTTCATTCTTGTCCCTTCATTAGAGAAAGTGAGGCAGTATAGAAACATGGGGAAATTTGGGGTGCATGAAAAGGGAAAGAGCTTTTACCCAAGGATCTGCATTTTGAGGATTGCCTGCAGAGAGACTTTTTTTAATTTTTATTGATTTATTTTTTTTTTTTTTTTAGATAAGATTTTGCTGTGTAGTCTAGGCTGGCTTGGAACTTGCCGTGTAGACCAGGCTGGCCTTGAATTCATGTCAGTTCTCCGGCCTCAGCCTTCCAAGTGCTGGGACTTCAGGCATGAGCCTCCACGCCTGGATTAGAGACACTTTTGAGGGATATTTTAAATAATAAAAATATTAAAAAAGCAAAAAGCTATGCTTAGCATCAAAGTACACGAAACTTCTGAGTTTAACCTAATCTCACAAATGGGTTTGGGCCCATGCTTGCAGTCAGTATACACCCAGACAACTTCCTTGTGACACCTTTCTGTTAACTCGTCTTAGTGACACTTCCCTAAACCCACCATGTAAAGCCAAGTGTACTGAAAAGACATCTAAGCCAGGCCTGGTGGCTCACACCTGTAATTAATCCCAGTGACTCTGGAGGCAGAGACAGGAGGAGGATGATCACAAATTCAAGTCCAGAGGCAGCCAGCATAATTTAGTGAGACCCTGACTCAAAATAAAAATTTAAAAGGACTGGTGGTGCAGCTCAGTGGTAGAGTGCTTGCAAAGAAATGGTGAGGCTCTGTGATCAACACTCCAGTGTGAAAAAAGAAAAAAAAAAAAGATGTTGAAGGGCTTCTCCCTCTTCTCTTAAGAGGCCTGCATTTAAACCAGCACAGCATGCCTATAATCCCAGCGGTTTGGGAGGCGGAGGCAGGAGGATCGCAAGTTCTAGACCAGAGGAAGTCTGCGTAATTTAGTGAGACCCTGTCTCAAAAAGTAAAAAAAAAAATGGGCTGAGGGTGCAACTCAGTGGTCCAGCACTTGCAGAGCATGCAGGCCTGAGGCCCTGGGTTCTACCCCCAAGTACCACAAAAGAAAAAAAAAAGAAAAAAAAAGAGGCCTGCATTTATGTCTCGAATGTGTACTATTAAACTATCTTTGTTTCACTCCCTGACTCATCCTGAAATTCTTTTCTGCAACGAAGCCAAGGACCTGGCTTAACCTGAGTAGAGGTCCTGACTAGAGATACTCCTCAGGCTAGAAAGCAACACTGAGCGTCATTTCTCTGCTGCACTGCTGGTGAGAGAAGAGGGCTTACCTATTTAGGGGACTGGCTCTCATTTTCAATGTCGGTGTGAGGCCGCAGTTCATCCTTACCTCCATCGTGTTGCTGTTGTTAGGTGCCCTCTAGTCAGTCAAACGCATAGCGACCCTATGTACAACAGAACAAATGAAACACTCCCCACCATTGTGCCATGCATATGATCCTTTTTATGTTTAAACCTATTGTTGCAGCCACTGTGTCAATCCATCTAGTTGAGGGTCTTTCTTTTTTCATTGACCCTCCATTCTCCCAAAAATAATGTCCTTTTCCACAGATTGTTCCCTCCTAACATATCCAAAATACATAAGACACTCCTGTCTCCCTTACTCATTGTCCAGCTTTCACAAGCATATGATGTAACCAAAAATACCATGGCATGGTAGAGGTGGACCTTCATCTTCAATGACATTTTTACTTTTCAACACTTTGAAGAGGTCTTTTGCAACAGCTTTTCCCAATGAAATGTACCTTTTGCTTTCTTCACTGCTGTTTCCATGGGTGTTGACTGTAGAACCAAGCAAAGCAAAATCTTGGACAACCTCGATCTTTTCTCCATTTATCATGAGGTTGCTTACTGACCAAGTTGTAAGATTTTTGTTTTCTTGCTGTTGAAGCACAATCCAGACTGAATAAAGTGTTCTTTGATCTTTGTCAGTAAATGTTTCAAATTTTCTTTACTTTTAGCAAGCAAAATTGTGTCATCTGCATAACAGGTGATTAATGAATCTTCCAATCTTGATTCCACGTTCTTCTTTATAAAGCTCAGCTTCTTGGATTATTTGCTCAGCATAGAGACTGAAGAGGTATGGTGAAAGGATACAGCCCTGACATACACCTGTCTTGATTTTAAACCAGGCAGGGTTTCCTTGTTCTATTTAAATGACTGCCTTCAGGCCCATACACAGATACCTTGTAAGTATAATTAGGTGCTCTGGTATTCCCATTCTTCTCAGTGTTATCCATAATCTGTTATGATCCACACAGTCAAATGCCTTTGCATAATCGTTAAAACACAGACATCTTTTTGATATTCTCTGGTTTTGGCTAATATCCATCTGTCAGCAATGTTGTACCTGATTCCCCATACCCTCTTCTGAATCTGGCTTGATTTTCTGGCAGTTTTCTGACTATATACTGCTGCAGTCACTATTGAATGATCTTTAGTAAAATTTTGCTTCCATGTGGTATTAATGATATCACTTGATAGTTTCCACATTCAGTTGGATCCCATTTCTTTGGGAATAGGCACAAATACGGATCTCTTCCAGTCAGTTGGCCAGGTGGCTGTTTTCCAAGCCTCTTGGCATAAACAAGTGATCACCCTACAGTGCTGCATCTATTTCTAGAAACATCTCAATTGGTATTCCATCAATTCCTGGAGACTGTGGTTCTCTAATTCATTCAAGGCAGCTTCTACTTCATCCTTCAGTACCACTGCTTCCTGATCATATGCAACCTCTTGAAATGGTTGACCATCCACAAATTCTTTTTGGTATAATGATTCTGTGTATTCCTTCCATCTTCTTTTCATGTTTTCTGCTTCATTTAACGTTTTCCCTATAGAATCTTTCACTATTGCCACTCGAGTCTTGAATTTTTCTCCAGTCCTTTAAGTTTAAGAAAAACAGAGTGTGTTCTCTTTTGGTTTTCTATCTCCAGCTCTTTGCACATATCATTATATATTTGATTTTGTCTTCTCTATCTGCCCTTTGAAATAGTCTGTTTAGTTCTTTATCATATCTTCCTTTTACTTTAGCTGCTTGATGTTCAGGGGCAAGTTTCAGAGTCTCTTTTCTCATGTAATTTGGTCTTTTTTCCTTTTTTCCCTGTCTTTTTAATAACCTTTTGCTTTCCTCATGAATGATGTCTTCCATGTCATACCACAATTTGTCTGGTCTTCTATCATTAGTGTCCAACACATCAAATTTATTCTTAGAATGATCTCTGAACTCAGGTGGGATATACTCAAGATCATATCTTGACTCTCATATACTTGTTCTAGTTTTCTTCAGTTTCAGTTCGAACCTGCATATGAACAGTTGATGATGATTTGATCCACAATGAGCACCTGGTCTTGTTCTGACTTTTGATATTGAGGTTTTCTATCATCTCTTTCCACAAATGTAGTCAGTTTGGCTCCTGTGTGTTATATCTGGTGAATTCCATGTGTATGTTGTTGTTGTTAGATGCCGTCAAGTTGGATCCGACTCATAGCAACCCTCATAGGGTTTTTAATGGCTGACTGCTTCGGAATTGCCTTGGGAGTGGATTGCCAGGTCCTTCTCCCATTTTTGCGGTGCTGGGAATTGAACTCGGGACCTCAGAGACTGCAGCACAGTGCTCTACCAACTGAGCTAAATCCCAGCCCTCCATGTGTATAGTAACCATTTATGTTGGTGAAAAAATGTGTTTGCAATGAAAAGGTTGTTGGTCTGAAAAATTTTGTCATGTGATCTCCAGGATTGTTTCTGTCACCAAGATCATATTTTCCAACTACTGAGCCTTCTTTTTTGTTTCCAACTTTTGCATTCCAATCACCAGTAATTAATATAGAAGATGAAAAGCCACATTTTTGCTTTCTCAGTTTCCATTGCAGATAGACTCAGCCAGTCAGATATATCCATCCCCAATTTTCAATCAGGAATTATCAATACAAAAAGATGAGGTAGGAATCCATCCTGATGATGGCCAGAAGCAGGTGGTTTCTCTTCTGAATCCAATACAACACCAACCTACTTGTAACTCCTCTGGAACCACCTTTTCATGACCCAGCCTCACACAGAGATTGCTAAGGGCAGCAGTGCCAGAGCTACAATTGGGGTCTACAGTTGCTCAACAGCAGATAGCAATGTTTGCACCAGACTGGTTTTGTGGCTTCCTTCTGCTATGATCTTGGACTCTGCCTAACCTAACCTATTCCTGCTTTATTTTACAAAAATGCCTTTGCAACTGGGCATGGTGGCACATATGTGTAATCCCAGCAGCATAGGAGGCTGAACCAGGAGGATGGACCTGAGATCTAGGCCAGCCTGGTCTATATAGCAAGTTCCAGGAGAGCCAAGGCTACACAGCAAGACACCATCTCAAAAAAAAAAAAAAAAAAAAAATTGGCTTTGCAGCTCTGTCTTACAACTCAACAAGCTATTTAATATTCTTCCATCTGCTTAAGTGAGCTTTAATTTTTTTTGAACCCAGGGCTTTATGCATGCTAAACAAGTGCTCCACTACTCAGCTGCACAACTAGCCCCTTTATGTATGTATGTCGTGAGACAAGATGTAAATTCTCCTCTTTACCTCACTGTCATCTGCTGGGAAAACTCAGGTCCTTTTTTTCAATTATCACCTCCTAAGTAAAGCATTCCTGCAGTCTCTCCTGCTGATTCAGAAGCACCTGCCCCCGCTTTATTTTTCTTTTTCTGTTCTACTTTTCTTTTTCTGTTTTCTTGTAGCACTAGTGAGGCAGGATAGAAAGACAGGGAAAATTAAGGGGACATGGGAATGAATAGAGCCTCACCCCAGGATCTGGCTTAAGCCTCATCAGCTGAGTCAAGGATTTCAATACAACTGAAAAAGAAAACTGCTGTGAACACTCCCTGTTTAGAGACATTATTTGGGGGAGATATTTCAAATGAAAATGTTAAAATAAGCCATGCTTAGGGGCTGGGATTTAGCTCAGTTGTTAGAGCGTTGCGCTGCAGTCTCTGAGGTCCCGAGTTCAATTCCCAGCACCGCAAAAATGGGAGAAGGACCTGGCAATCCACTCCCAAGGCAATCCCGAAACAGTCAGCCATTGAAAACCCTATGAGGGTCCCTATGAGTCGGATGACTCGATGGCACCTAACAACAACAACAAGCCATGCTTAAGGTCAGAATGTATGTGGACCTTTGAGTTTAACCTTACTCTCTCCTTTGTAATCCTGTGCTTCTCTGAGACTCTCACAAGTAAAATTATGAACCATGTTTACATCTTACTAGCACTCTTTTCTTATCTGTAAACCTGTACAATATACCACCTGGGCCACCTTGTAATCTCATTTTACTAAAGAGAAGTTCCTTAGAGATATACCAAAACATTTCTACTTGATTTTTTAGATCCTCTAAACTGTGGAACTGCTTCCTTTGACCTATTTTGGCCTATGTTTTTTTTTTACTACCACTTCCCTCGTCCCTAAACCTAAACAATGTACCTTGTAAAGCCACCTTATAATCTTTTTTACAAAAGGGGAAATTCATTGGGATAGAAAGAATAGGTAAACTAGATTGGGTTTTTTTGGTTTGGTTATTTTTTCTTTCTTTCTTTTTCTTCTTTTTTTGCACATTGGCCACAAAATTATATTTATGGCTATTGTTCAGACATTTAAATGCAACTTTCTCTCTTGAGAAGCCCACATCCATATTTTAGAGGGTACTATAATTCTTAGAGGATTTAAAACATTTACTGATGAAGATCAAAGATCATAGCCTTCAATATGGGTTACAACTAAACATCAACAAAACAAAAATCCTTACAACTGGGTCAGCACACAACCTCACAATAAATGGAGAAAAGATTGAGGTTGTCCAAGATTTTACTTTGCTTGGCTCTATAATCAACACCCGTGGAAGCAGCAGTCAAGAAATCCAAAGACGCATTGCTCTAGGAAAAGCTGTGGCAAAAGATGTCTTTGGGGTATTGAAAAGCAAAGATGTCACATTGAAGATGAAGGTGCGTCTGACTCATGCCATGGTATTTTCAGTCGCATCATATGGTTGTGAAAGCTGGACATTGAACAAGAGAGACAGAAAAAGAATTGATGCTTTTGAATTGTGGTGCTATAGACGTCTATTGAATATACCATGGACTGCCAAAAGAAACAACAAATCTGTCCTCGAAGAAGTGCAACCAGAGTGCTCCCTGGAAGCAAGAATGGCCAGACTGTGTCTTACATATTTCGGACATGTAGTCAGGAGAGATCAATCCCTGGAGAAGGACATCATGTTTGGGAGAGTGGCAGGTCAATGCAAAAGAGGGAAACCCTCCACCAGATGGATTGACACAGTGTCTGCAACAATGGGCTTAAACATAAATAAGATCGTTTGCCTGGCACAGAATCGGCAAGTGTTTCGATCTGCTGTACATAGGGCCGCTATGAGTCGGACTCCACTCGACGGCACCTAACAACAACAACATAATTCTTAAGCTTTTCTCTCTTTTGAGAAGCCCACATCCATGTACTGGATGTGTACTATGATTTTTTGCTTAGCATCTTTTTTTTCTCTCTGAATGCCAATGCTTAAATCTAAAGTGTGTACTGTCTCTTAACCCTAATTAATAAACTCTATAGCTTTGTTTCTTTCTGACTCATCCTGAAAATTCTTTTCTGCTTCAGAGACAGTGGAGTGCTTCACCTGAGTGGAGGTTCCCTAAGAGGAGGAACAGGTAGCAGCACTGGGCTGTGTCTTCCACTGCCACTGACACTTGGGACCCAAACAAAGCTCTTGTTCATGCTGGGAAGGCAGTATACCACTGAACTGCATCTCCAGCCCTTGGTTTCTTGAGATAGGAGCTGGCTATATAGCACAGGCCTTGAACTTGTGACCCTCCTGCTTTAGCTTTCTGAATGCTAGGATTACAGGTGTGTACCACCATGCTGGGGCTGATCCCTGCAATCATAAAGAATAGGGGAAATAAAAGGGGATTCTGGCCAGGCATGGTGGTACACATTTGTAATCTCAGCCCTTGGGAGGATGAGGCAAGAGGTTCACAAGTTCTAGGGCCTGGGTTATTACAGCAAGACTCTGCCTCCCCCACTGTTGTGCCCAAAGTTCGAGTTCCCCAAAGACAACCAGGGAGTCCGAAGTCCCATGTAATAACAAAGAGCCTTTATTAATGCTCGAGCTTGAGGGTACCACACCTCACTGGCACAGCGTTTCAGTGTTGGGACCCCAACTCGTTGTAGGGTGAAGGTTTATATTGTGGGTTACAAGCAGGGAAGGAGGGGGTGGAGAAGGAGAAAGGCAAAAGTCCAAATAAGGTGGGGCTTTGAGATTAGGTCGGGGCTGGGATTTAGCTCAGTTGGTAGAGCGCTGCACTGCAGTCTCTGAGGTCCCGGGTTCAATTCCCAGCACCGCAAAAATGGGAGAAGGGCCTGGCAATCCACTCCCACGGCAATCCCGAAACAGTCAGCCATTGAAAACCCTATGAGGGTCGCTATGAGTCGGATACCGACTCGACAGCACCTAACAACAACAACATGGTTTGAAAATTTCCACCAAAACTCATGGTGAAATTTAATCCCCATTGCGAGGAATTAAGGGAGAGGGGCCTAATCTGACTAGTATTTGGAGATGGGACCTTTGGGAGATAACTGAGGTTAAATAAGGCCATGAGGGTGAGCCCTAATCCCATGAGACTATGATTTTATAAGAAGAGAAACCTGGGCATGGTTGCTTGCATTTATAATCCCATCACTGGGGAGGCTGAAGCAGGAGGCTTGCTATGAGTTTGAGGCCAGCTCAGGCTACAGAACAAGTTCCAGGCCAGCCAGGGCTACATAGCAAGAACTTGTATAAATAAATAAATAAACAAATAAACAAATAAACAAATAAA
>VMDO01035483.1:0-16038 GCA_007922755.1 Pedetes capensis | reverse complement strand
ATATAACCAAATTTTATACATTTTAGAGGTGGTTGAAGTGGGAAAATTCAAAAGATTTCTCTTCATGTAGATATTCATTTTTATTCAAAAACATATAGAGAAACACATGTACAAAAATTACTCATACCTCAATCTCTCACATTCTTTAAAATTTAAATAAAAACTGGCCAGTGACTACTAGTATTTAGATTTTAGTGATGCAAAATATAAGATGTAACTATGTGAATACATGAAAAAAAGGGAAGGAAAGAAAAGAGGGGGAAGGGAAAAAACAGTGAGGATGTAACCCATGGTTGCTTATGACTGACACTACGTATTAAGTAAAATTCCTAATGTTTTCCTTTTCTTCTTTAGTTCATCTTGTCCTATAAAATATGCAAGGGGATGGATATGTAAGCAAAACTGAAAAGCAGCATAATGGGTATATCAAATGACCTATTACTCTGTATCCCACTAACATTTATAAATAAATTTCAAAAAATAAAAAATGAAATAAATATGATTTTAATGATAGCCTTCCAATATATATTCTTATATGTATATAGACATATTGTACCAGTGTATATACATTTGTGAAGAAAAATTTGAATCATGAAACATATAGTAATCTTCAATACAATGTCTCCAAATTTCCAAAATTGACATTTGCAGTTTTGTAAATCTCTCTTTCACCAGTGTCTTCCAACTGTTATATACCTTCTGCTAGCAAAATACTTTGGTTCTTTGTCTTGCCTTTCACTACTGACCATACATTATTTCTTTCTGGAATTAGTTTCAATTACTGATATACTTCCAAACTGGATATTTCTGCAGACTAGTCAAGTTTTTTTAAAATAACTATCATTTGAAGATGGACTTATTTTTGAAGCACAGTAAATAGAAGCCCTAAAATAATCTAAGAAGTAAAAATATAATTTATCAGTGATCACTGATACTGGCAGGTGAAGCCAGTGACTATCATGAAAAAAAAAATCATAGACTTAGCCTAGCACCTATAATCCCCAACAATTTGGGAGGCGTAGGCAGGAGGATTGAGAGTTCGAAGGCAGAGCAGCCTGCACTACTTAGTAAGACCCTCCCTCAAAATCAAAAGTACAGAAGAGGCTGGGGGTGCAGTTCAGTGGTAGAGCACTTACCTAGCATGTGTGAGGCCCTGGGTTTAAGTTGCAAGTACTGAAAAAGAAAAAGTCAAAGTGGGGCAAAGGGTGGGCTTCAATGTGTTTTGAATAAAAAGGGATGGTTACTTTCTAGTCTAAAACTCTGTCCTATATCCATTCCATGGCACAAAAAGCCCAGTAGAGGCGAGAACATCAGTCTCACTTCCCTTGCATCATCCAAAGAAGAGGACAGGAAGGCTCTGTGGACAGGTATTTGTGGAAGGAGGATTTCATCCTCAACTCCCTTCTGCATTTAATCAACAGCATATGCTGTTTACTGCTCTAGTCCCATGAAGATTGCTGCTTAATTAAAACTGTTTCACTCATTGTCTATCATAAACACCACATCTATTTAAAACCACATTTTATTTAGTTAAAGTTTGTTTTATCATCCACAGAAAAGATTATTATATTGAACAGTGACTATTTCAGCTCAAGTTAAAATCAATAATATTTAGCTGGGTCTTAGGTGCTAAATTCTAAAACTCCGTGTTTTCCACTTTACTGCAGCTCTATATCTAAGCATCACTGACGGTTCCTGCTCCCGTGTTCACCTATGATTTATGGCTGTTCTAGTAGGTGGGATGAAAGCTTCAAGGCCTCTCACCATGTTTAAGCTTCTAATAACCAGAGGAGTTTTCCTTTCCTACTCTTTGAACTGATACTGCCATCAGTTTTAATTCATAAAAGAAAAATGGAATTTAAAAATTACAGAGCTTACTCTGTTATAAAATAGTTAAAATCTTGAGTTTTAGAAAGTGTGTTATTTTATAATACATGACTTCAAATTTTGCCTAAAACAAAATCAGTTTAAGTCCCCAAATTTGGAGTTTTTGAAAGCTTCTTTTATTTTCTCAGTACTCCAAGGTAATCTGATGAGATATGAAGTCTTCAAATGCTCGAGAGTGGTTTCAAACAGTATAATGTTTTTTAACAGCAAACTTCTCATTCATAAAACTATAACTCACTCCTTAAAGCATGGTGTTTCTATTTTCCTGTTTAATTTGCATAGTGAAAATTGTTATAAATAACATTATCAGAATGTTTCATATCAAAGCACAAATGATTATTAATTGGTTAAACATAAAGCAAGTTTGTCATTCAATCAATATAAAAATTATTTTTCATTATGTTGGGCATGTTAGAAACTAATTATTTAAATAGGCATAGTTAAAAATTCACTAGAAGACATCCCCCAAAATAAGAACTATATTTTTTTAAATAATTTGAAAACTAAATTACTGCTAGCTTAACCAAAAAATTATCTAACAGCTAATTTGATTTGCTGAAGTGTATATTGCCAAAATTCTTCCTTAGGGATTAAGGTACAAAAATTTAGTTGCTATAGCAATATTACAATCTGATTGTTTCTTTTATTGTCTAATATTAGTACAAATCAATAAAAAAGTAAATTTAAAATAAATTATTTTTATATTATATAGGACTTTTCTACTAAAAATATTGATAGGAAAGATATTTGAGAAATCATAGTGATTCCTCCTTAGTATTTTCTATTTTTATTTCAATCTGTTCAAGTTCAATCTGAAAACAAATGAATGAAACCACCTCAAATATAGCACATTAAAGCCTATGAAAATTATATTGTGAAAAGCATATATTAGGCTTACAGTTATCAATCTATTTTAAAATAAAAAACAAAATATTTACTGTTAATAAAACCATACATACACATAATGATCTTTATACACTGTAAATTTTTATTCTTTTAATCAATTAACTTGGCATCCAGAATAGATGCCTATTTTTTATTTCTATTATCTAAATACAACTTGACTATGTAAGTTATATAAAAAACTCCTAAAAATAATTGCAACAGATATTTTAACTTGCCATAAGATTAAAGTTTGGGTATAAATAATTTGAGAAAGTATACTGAGAATTTAACTCTCCCCCCAATACACAAGAACGGAGACCAATTCCCCAAATTACTGAATCCAATACTGAACAAACAAATTGGCTACACCACTTTAATTGTCCTTTGTCAGGATTTACATCTAAAATATCAGAAACACTTTAAGATTATTGACTTATACCAAAGAATGTTCAAAAGCCTCCCTCTCCTTTATTTTCAAACTTCTATTTGTAGGGAAAGGAAATAACCTTTACTGTATAGTAAGTATGAAAAGGAACCAGATGATTCATCTCTGTGAATCTGCTTGTTGAATTTGATGGATCATTCTTAAAAGCGACGTTGCTAATCTTCAGGTTTTCTTTTTTAGGTTATTCACAGATCAGTGGGTTTTCCAGCTAATACAGGTCTGATGCTCTTCTGTCTTCACACATGGTATTCATCATATCTTGACAAGAAAAGACCTTCAGTCTACAAATAACCTTCACTGAAGTAAGACATGTAAGTGGGTTTCTTTATGAAAGATAGATTTTATGGCTGAATAAAAAACAACTGTAGTTAAAAAGTGTCATTGCATGGCCTTATTTGAAGATTTTTCCTTAAAGGAACTTTAATGTTTGTTGTGGAACCCACTAATAGAGCAAAAAAAGGGAAAATTTTTAAATTACTTTATCATTAACCACAAACGCAACAGGAAGGCTTGATCAGCTCCGTATTTTATCACTCAGAAGCGTTCAGCCTTTAAAATATTTAAGCATCCACATTAGTTCTTGTCAAACTAGCACAAAGAAGTGCATAATATGACCTGAGTGTAAGAGCAGAACAAGATAAGAGGTTACAGCTAGGGTGAAATTTCCACAATGGGATTTCCCTGTGTTATAGATAATAGTTTGG
Organism: Pedetes capensis; assembly: GCA_007922755.1. NCBI lineage: Eukaryota > Metazoa > Chordata > Mammalia > Rodentia > Pedetidae > Pedetes > Pedetes capensis. The sequence continues at coordinate 12,117 of VMDO01035483.1, read as the reverse complement.
CTTCCTGTTTCCAGACAATTACTAAATAATGTTGGATGTTTTCTTTATATTTTTATTTGGTCATGCCAAGAGAAGGAATCAAGTTGAGTTGATGTTGAACTACCAAGAATGAGACAATATATTTGAGTCATCTTATGTGCCCAGTATTATTTCATATGGCCAATTAAAAAAAATAAAAAGTTGATCAAATCTCATGGTGTCAGACAGTGTGGTGATTTGGGTTCTCATAGCATAAATGATAACTTTAAAGAAAATATTAAGAGCTTTCAAGATAGGCAAGCATCAAAATGATCTCTTAGCAAATCTAAAATACGTAATGAAACTCTTTGCATACAGCCTACTGTGTACCAATTAAAGAAATAGCTGAGACCATTTCTTAAAACACACTTTACAATCTTCCATTGGTCTTAACTATATCAGCAAAACTTTATATAAACCAAAATGTATCAAAATGTGGTTATCTATGAAATTAATACAGAGCACTGATGAGCTCAAAGTTTAGCCCTCATGTGGAGGATGAAAGGAAGTAGAAGAAATGAGACTGACAACGAGTTAGACAGTACTAGTAAAAACAAGTCCCACCACATCTTAACCCCTTGTTTCAATAGACATTTATTGCAAAGCTTCTTGACTTTGTCTATCTTTTAATCAAACAATCAGAAAGAAAAAATTACTACTAATGAGATAAGAGGAAATTTCACAACAGTATGCATATATGTAGTGAAACTACCCCAACTAAACAATCCCTATGAGGATTGCTATGAGTCAGACTTGAGTCTACACTACCTACCAACAACAACAATGACCATAATCAAAGTACCCACTCATTCATTCATTCAGCCAGCATTGAATTTCTGGTACATACAAGTTGCTAGAGAAACAACTGCAAACAAAAAAAAATAATGGCCTTACCTTCAAGGAGCTTATATTATGGTAGGAGCTTATATTATGAATAACAATGAACAGAAAGTAAATAGGAATCAATTGCAGTCTGGAATAGGAAGTGCATGAAATAAACAAGGTGTAATGAAACAGATTGGTGTGGGCCAATTTCTCTGAGAACATATTTAAGCTAAGACCTAGAAGGCATTGGCTGAGTATCTGGAAACCAGAAGAAAGCTGCTTCATGCAGAGGAAAGAGCAAGGGCTTAGAGACTTAGAAACTTCATAAAAGGCAGTGGAACAAGTTTTAGTGACCAAAACCATCCATAAACTCAATAACAGGCTTTTTAAGCCTTGACAGAGTCTAGATTTGAGGTTGAATTCATTAAAAATTTTAAGCAATTTTTGATGGGACATGATAAGATTAAATCCAATTCCAAAACACTCAAGCAAAAAAGAAGAAAAGTTCATAGGTGAGAAAGGATTTCAAAGATATGCATTCATTGTATGGTCTAAGAAAATTTAAAACCAAATGATATCTTGGAAACTTTATAAATTATCCTTGTGGCAAATACTATTTTCTTGCCATAGAAAACAAAACAAGACCAAAAATCCTCACTGAGTAAACAGTGATACATAAAAATACAGTTTTCAATCATGTTCATATATGGTGTAAAATAAAAATGCACAGTCCTAAGCATTTTGAGACAGAGTTTTGTTAAGATCAAATATCATCTTAAGTGAATGAACATAGCTCAAAAAGAGAAATTCTTTATGTTCTCACTCATATGTGGGAGCTGAAACTTCTTACAGGAAGAAAAAACCTACACATAAGTAGATATATAAAAATGAACAATTAAACTTAATTATATTCATTAGGAATTTGTATATGGACCACGAGGCAGGCTTTCAAACAGAACAAGGAAACATTGCTTGGTTTAAAATTGAGAAAGGTGAGCGTCAGTCAGGGCTGTATCCTTTTACCATACATCTTCAATTTCTATGCTAAGCAAAGAATCCAAGAAGCTGGACTTTATGAAGAAGAGTGCAGTATCAGAATTGAAGAAAGACTCAATAGCAACCTACATTATGCAAATGACACAATTCTGTTTGCAGAAAGTGAAATGGATTTGCAACATTTACTAATGAAGATTAAAGAACATAGCCTTCAGTATGGATTGCCACTCAATATCAACAAAACAAAAATACTTACAACTGGATCGGTATGCAACTTCACAATAAATGGAGAAAAGAATGAAGTTGTCCAAGATTTTGCTTTACTTGATTCTACAATCAACAACCATAGAAGCAGCAGTGAAGAAATCAAAAGACGCACTACATTGGAAAAAGCTATGGCTAAAGATCTCTTTATTGAAAAGTAAAGATGTCACATTGAAGACAAAGGTGTGCCTGACTCATGTCATGGTATTTTCAGTCTTATCATATGGTTGTGAAATCATTGAACAAGGGAGACAGAAGAAGAATTGATGCATTTGAATTATGGTGCTGGAGATGAATATCGAATATACCATGGACAGCCAAAAGAACCAACAAATCTGTCTTGGATGAAGTGCAACCAGAGCACTCCTTGGAAGCAAGGATGACTAGATGGCATCTTACATATTTGGCCGTGTTGTCAGGAGGGACCAATCACTGAAGAAGGACATCATGTTTGGGAGAGTTGCAGGTCAACAAAAAGAAGGAAAATCCTCAAGTAGGTGGATTGAGACAGTGTCTGCAACAATGGGCTTAAACATAAATTAGATCATGTGCCTGGCACAGAATTGTGGAGTGTTTCATTCTGCTGTACATAGGGTGTCTATTAGTCAGATCCAACTCCATGGTACCTAACAACAATAAGAAAGGAAAATATAAGCAGAGTAGAATGAAGGGGGGAGAGAACTAACAAAGGGAAGCAAAGGTTGTGGAAAATGGGAAAGGGAGGGGTAACAATGTAAAAGGATAAAGGGGGAGAGGGTAATCTCAATGTAAATGATGTAACTTCATCAGTACATGAGAAAAATAGGAGAATATAACCCATAAATGCATATGAATTTTAATACATAATAATCAAAAGTTTCCATAGACTTTGTAAGTTGATGAAAATGTAACCAAAAGTGATGTAATAGTTGCACAATGGAAAAAACAAATGCTGTATTACTCTGTACCCCACCAACATTTATCAATAAAAAGGAAGAAAAAAGATCACACCATTGATAAAATTATTGAAGTTTCACCTTCATGAAAATGACATTGGACACTCATGAAACATAGTGTATGTGATCTCATTAATTAGTTTTAAACTGTTAAAATAACTTTTTTCATATTTTCTTTCAGAAATAATTATCGCTAATATTTTATTCACAAAAACAAACTAATTTTGAAACTTTGGAAAAAATATAGTATTTTCCAGACTGGTAGCTTAATAAATATTTGCATGGCCATTCCTTTCTTTAAATCTAAAGTAAATAACTTAATAGGATAACATTACTCAGATGCGTAGTAGCATACAATGGATTTATTATAAATTTACCAAAACACTTACAATAACATCAAGAGTGAAAACATAATGATAGACTTGTGGTACTCTGTTTTAACTGTGGAAGAGGATTTGAGAAAATAACCAGCATTTAGGAAGAGAGTAAACAACATAAACTGAAATGCTAGAATGTGATACATTAAGGATATAATATTGGATATTTTAAAGTATTCTGTAATGTGAAAATGCCTGCAGCTGTAGCCCTGTGGCATCCAATCCCATCAGATCTCGGAAGCTAAGCAGGGTCGGGCCTGGTTAGTACCTGGATGGGAGACCTCCTCGGAACACCAGATGCTGTAGGCTTGGGAGAAGGACCTGGCAACCCCCTCCCAAAAATCAATCTCCCATTGAAAACCCTATGAACAGCACAGAAGCACTGACAATAGTGTTTCCCCTGTTGTACAGAGGGTCGCTATGAGTCGGATACCGACTCAACGGCACCTAACAACAACAACAACAACAATGTGAAAATATTAGCAGAATAATGACTGTGCCTCTTTTTAAAATAACTTTACCAATAATAACTTTACCACTGATCCTGCTTGCCAGAGCTCTTTGCGTTTTAAATGAGGACCTGTCTTGTACTAACATTTTTCTATTTGTTAAGACAAGCCTAGGCAATAAAAAGGCCAGCCTTGCTCCTACTTTGAAGTTTTTGAGAATGTCCAAAACTCTAGGGCATTCTATTTCTACTTTCATTATTCGTTCATCATTCAATAGTTATTTATTGAACACTTACTATGTGCCAAGCACATTGGAGATTCATCAGTAGACAAAACAAGGAACGGTTCCTGCTCTATTGGACAGCTTGGATTGTATCTGCAAAAGAGAAACAATAAATATTAACCATAATAAATGAGAAATTATATAGTAGATTAGAAGATAAGGGAAAACAGAAGTGAGACAGGGAGTAGGTTATTTGTTTAAACAGGGTGATCTGAAAGCCCTTCTTTGGGAAGGTGACTTGAGTGCCACATTTGAGGAAAGAGCAATTGAGGAAGGGCCCTAAGGAAGGTGGGCCTGGTATTTGGGGAGAACAGCAGGAGCTTGGGTTGTAGGAACAGCAGAAGGATAGAGAACAGTGGAGACTCTCCCAAGCACATGCAGAGTCCTATGGTATTAATAAAGGACTGGCTTAGAGCTACAAGATGGGAGGAAAGAATGGTAACTAGGAGGTTTACTTTCAATTGGCATTTTGACAGCAAGTATGTTGTTTTTCTAGGAATTTCAACCACAGATCAATAAGATTAGGAAAGCATTCTAAAGACCATTTTATTTACACTTTATGTTTTTCTTTTTTATTATCATCATCATTGTTTAAGGATGCTGAATATGCCACCTTCCTATTTTCCTATAGTGTTTGGGCATAGTTCAGAGTCTTTCTATAGACTATGTACCTCTCTGACAAACAAATACTAGTTATGAAGTAATCACAATGATAAAGAAGCCCAAAGAAGTACCAACATGCTGGAATCAAAAGTATAGTTATCACTTGGGAAAAATGAATAAATTCATGAAAAAAATATAAGGTTGTTAAAAATGTGTATTCAAGGGCAGTGAATATCAAAATGGTACAAATAACTAAGGAGAAACCAGGGAAATGAAATCTTATGTATAAAACAATCTGTCTCATCTATTAGTGGGCAGCACTCTGATTTTTTAATTAAATTTGCCCATTACAGTCTAATTGGGTGGAAAAAAAGTATTGCTGTGTTTCAATATTTTTAAACAAAGCAGAAATCTTTTAGTAAACTGTCAGCTTGAGATATTCCAAAAGAAAGCAGACAGTTCCACGAAGCTAAGTGCTTTTCTCAACAAACCAACAATATGTGTTTATTACATTTGGAGCCCAGGACCACCACGCTAGATTACTGTAAAAGCTCTGCATTATTTCCATCTGGCAATGAGAACACAAGATGTTGTGTAAACTACCAGAAGAGCTCTATTTCATTGTAATTAAAATTTAGTGTTACACTTAAGCAATAAGGCAACTCCAGGAGATGTGATTATCATGAGATAATGACCTTGGGGTGTTACCAGGCATACAAGGAACCAAATGCCTCCAATCCTCTAGGGGACACGATTATTTCTACATAACAATCTCCATCTCCTCTTGCTTACCCACCCCTGCTCCTGACGCTGTAGGATCAGTGCAAGAAGAAAGCTTGGGATTAAAAGTACCAATATGATTTCTATAAAAAGAGGACACCGGGGGACTGGTATATGACAAAGTTGGCATTGTGGAATGCTGAAGCTGCAATTTCAAATGAGTTGTGTTGTTTGTGCAATAATTATGCAATGGTTTTAGAATTCTCTGGACACATATAGAACTGTCAGTGATGTCATCGTCATGTAAGTAATCCTCAGCAAGGGCACACATCTAACCTTTTCCCCCTGTTTTGGTTTCGTGATTTCCATTCCATAATAGCAATAAGATATGACAGGTGGTGCATTTCTTGAGGGTTTATTAGTCTTCTTGGGTGGTTGAAGCCATTCAGCCTTTGGCCTGAACCTCTCAAGACATCTGAGATGTATAATAATTCCCCCAAAATGCAAAGCCTGTCATGTCTTATTGCTTAATTACTTTGTACTTACCAAGTAATTTTTCTTAAAGTGAATGTAGATAACAGTGCTTACTTTACAGTTTACTGTATACTGCAAGAAACTACTTCTAAATGGGATAACATAAAATAATTATACTGTAATGAAAGAGTGAATGTTCTATTATACTGTTATTAATGTTAAACTGAAGGCTCACTTAAAATTATGGAACATATGTATATATTTTAATTTGATCAACTAAAATTAGAGCTAATAATCTAGCTAGCTTATGAATCTAGAATACTTTGGGGTGAGTCTGGGTATTTTCTAAACTTAGGAGCATCTATATAAAGATTAATTCACAGGAAAAAATCAATCTATAACCAAAAACATGTTATATTTATACAACCAATGAATCTAAATGGTACATTAGGATACTCTCCAAATTGATTCCTTCTAACCTGTTAGGTGCCATGGAGTCAGTTCTGACTCATAGCGACCCTATGTACAAGAGAATGAAACACATGATTCTATGCCAGGCACATGGTCTTTTTCATGTTTAAGCCTATTGTTGCAGACACTGTGTCAATCAATCTAGTTGAGGATCTTCCTTTTTTTTCGTTGACCCGCAACTCTCCCAAACATGATGTCCTTCTCTAAGCATTGTCCTTCCTGACTACATGTCCAAAATACATAAGACGCAGTCTAGCCATACTTGCTTCCAAGGAGCACTCTGGTTGCACTTCTTCTAGGACAGATCTGTTGGTTCTTTTCGCTATCCATGGTATATTCAATATTCATCTCCAGCATCATAATCCAAACGCATCAATTCTTCTCTTGTCTCCCTTATTCATCACCCAACTTTCACAACCATATGATGCAACTGAAAACTGACTCATGCATGGCATGAGTCAGGCACACCTTTGTCTTCAATGTGACATCTTTACTTTTTGATCCTTTAAAGAGATCTTTAGCCACAGCGTTTCCCAAGGCAATGCATCTTTTGATTTCTTGACTGCTGCTTCCACAGGTGTTGACTATAGAACCAAGTAAAGCAAAATCTAGGACAACTTCCAACTTTTCTCCATTTATCATGAAGTTGCATACTGACCCAATTGTAAGGATTTTTGTTTTGTTGATGTTTTGGCACAATCTATACTAAAGGCTGTATTCTTAGCCGGGCGCAGTGACACACGCCTATAATCCCAGAGGCTGGGGAGGCGGAGGCAGGAGGATCGCAAGTTCAAGACCAGAGGCAGTCTGTGTAATTTAGCGAGACCCTGTCTCAGAAAATAATAAAACCTACAAAATGGGCTGGGGGTGCAGGTCAGTGGCCCAGGCCCTGGGTTCAACCCCTAGTACTGCAAAAGAAAAAAAAAAAAAAAAAGGCTGTATTCTTTGAACTTCATCAGCCAAATAATAAATTGCATTGAGAGGTAGAGGAGTCTCTACCCTGCTGAATTCTCTCACCAACATGCTCCAAAACACCAGCGTCTTAGCAGTTATTTCATTCCAGGACTCAATTATGTGTATGGCTCAAGAGTTGGAGGCAGAGGAAGGCTTGGGACTCACACCAGTATGTGCAAAGCCCTGGGTTAGGTCCCTTAAACCACAAGAAAAAAAGAAAAAAAGAAAAAAAAGAGAGAGAGAGAGAGAAAAACAAAAAAGAATGTCAAATACGGAAATGGGGGAATGATTTATAGTTTAAGTGCTAATCAGTTCCTTTTCTGATGTTACATTGAATTTGACTAAGCATGGCAAATGGGTTATAAACACATTAGGCACAACTTAGGAGAAAATACAGAAATAAAAGGATGAGATAGGGTCAGATAAGAACTACATTCTCATTTATTAAATGTATATATTTTGAACATGTTGTCAGGAGAGACCAATCCTTGGAGAAGGACATCATGTTTGGTAGAGTGGCAGGTCAATGAAAAAAAGGAAAACTTACAACTAGATGGGTTGATACAGTGTCTGCAACAATGGGTTGAAACATAAAAATGATCATATGTATAGCACAGTTGGGTAGTGTTTTGTTCTGTTGTACTTAGTCGACAGACTCAGCAACTAACAGCAACATCAGGTAAGGAAATGAAAGAGATCAACTTTTAAATAATTATAATGAGAAGTAAAGGTCTCTATCAAAAAGATAGACACAAGAAGAATTCATTTACTAAATCTTTCCTGTGTTGTAAGGCACTGTGCACTTCTCATGAATTTTGTTGAATTTCATCTTCTACATGAAGCCTGCCTTAATTAGAAAAAAAATCACAAATTATTCTTTGCATTATTACCAACATTATCAACAGAAAACCTTGCAGTGTCCAATCTGCTGTTTCTTTACTTGTACGTCATTTTGCTATTTTTGTTGTATTCACCTAACTCATAGTTCTATTCAGAGAATGTTCAGAAGAATTCCATTGTGGATTGTAAACCACACAGCAAGAAAGCCAGATGTAGATTAATGTATCAAGAGTGCTGATAAGAGTTTAGGATAGTTAGGAAGAAATATTTCCATTTTTAAAATTTATCTGTGAATATCATTATTTAGCCTTGCAGCCATAGCCCTGTGGCATCTGATCCCGTCAGATCTCGGAAGCTAAGCAGGGTCAGGCCTGCTTAGTACTTGGATGGGAGACCACCTGGGAACACCAGGTGCTGAAGGCTTGGAGAAGACGCAGAAACCCACTTCCAAAAACACAACCAGACATTGAAAACCCTATGAATAGCAGAGAAGCATGACAATAGTGTTTCATGTGTCGTTCATAGGGTCGCTATGAGTCAGACACCTACTCGACAGCACCTAACAATAACAATTGTTATTTAGGAAGTATATGTGTACTTCACCATATTTTTTTTTTTTTTTTTTTTTTAGTACTGGGGGTTGAATCCAGTGCCTCATGCTTGAATGCTTTGCAAGTGCTGTACCACTGAGCTGCACCCCCAGCCCTTTTTTTTTTTTTTTTTTTTTACTTTTTGAGACAGAGTCTAGCTAAATTACACAGACTGCCTTTGGTCTCGAACTTGTGATCCTCTGGCCTCTGCCTCCCAAGTCGCTGTAATTACAGGCATGTGTCACTGCACCCAGCAAACTTCATCACAATGTCAGCTATGCATTTATTCATTCTTCTGTTTGCACAAAGAAGTCTTTCTGGATTTATACCACAGTTTTTTATTTGTATTAAGTACAATAACTTTGCCCCTGTTTCTATTGTGCATATTGTTTACCTAGAACCCCCTTTAGAAGAAATTTGAATTATAAATTTTTTTTTGTTTTAAATCTTGTTTAAAATTCATCCTGACCATGAAGTATATGAACACAGAGGAAAACCACCATGGAGGAAATTCTCTTCAAAAAATATGTGCACATATTTCCATAGGTAGATTAGCTAGACATAATTTGGAAATAGATTGCGGTGACAATGAAGACTTTCTTCAATTTGTTCTTGATAGGTAGAAAGATACCTAATACATAAATATACATATGTATCCCTCTCTATATATAGATGCATGCACACATACTATCAATAAAGAGTTTTGTCCTCCACATGGTTCCCTAAACTTGTTTCATTTGATTTTCTTATTTTTTTGAAGAAAACTACATTCTTAAATTAGGTTTGCCAGGAGAATATAAAGTTAGAATTGCATGGTGAATAAAGAGAATTAAGAAAGAAAACTAGTGTAATTCCAACATTCCCAAGTGCTCTTTTATCAATGGTTTTTCTCTCTTTGGAGGCAAAACTGAAAAAATACAGAGGTTTTCCTAAATCTAGTACACACTTGAAAGGAACTTCATCTCTATAAACTATTGAAACAAAGTCATTTCTGATTCCTATCGAAGGAACAAAGTTCAACTGTTTTCCCACCTCAAATTTTTATTGTACAAAAAAAGCCAGGTAGTGGACTTGACCTAGGATAATTATTAGAACATATGTCTGATGATTATTTATCTATCTGTCTGTCTTTCTACCTTTCTACCTATGTACTTATATTTTGTAATGCCATCTGGGCAGAATTGTTTAGAATAGACAGTTCTTCCAGGCAGAGGTACAACAGTTCCACACTACTTCCACTTTAACAAACAGTATTCTATCAACAATCTAACACCCAGGTTCAGCACCTGATCATGTCTTTGGGTAATTATGATCTTTCTTGATGATGATGATGGTAATTGTACCACTGTACAGTTGTCTTGCGGATGCAGCTGCTTTATGGCTCAGCATGATTCTCTAGTTTCTGAAATAGCTCTGCTTTCCAGAATGTTCGATTCCAGACGGCTTAATACACTTCTTTTTTTTCTTTTTTGAGTGCTTTTAATTGTTGTTTTTGTTTGTTTGGTTTTTGATAGTGTTGGTTCCTATTTTTTATCCCACATCTAAAATGGTGAAAGTTATTATACATTTGTCATGAGAAAAGAAGTCATTCAAAGATTCTCCATGAATCCTATTTGTTAGCAAGTATGAAGAGCTGTGGGGATATAAAAGCAGAAGATTCCATCCTGACACTGCGAAATATATTTTCTGTTTGCATGATTTCTTTTTTCTCATTAAATGGTTGACTTAAATTTTACTAGTCTCGTTTAGCAAAGTAAAAATTAAATAATAAAAATCTAGAGAAAGATGTGAAAAAAATAAACAAATGCTATGAAAAACAAAAGCCAGGAAGTAAAAATGATACAGATTATTCTAAGATAAAAATGATCACAAAATGTTTTAAGAAAATTAACATCTTAGGAAGTTAAGACAGGAGAATCATGAGTTTGAGACCAGTTTTGGCTAAGGACAGCCTAAGCTACATTATGAGAACTTATCTGAAAAAAAAAATTAATGTAATAAAATTCTATAAACAAAATATACTTTCTGTTATCCAAGGCACTGATAGAGCAGGGACTGCAAAAATCAATGCACCTATAAACCCAAGACACTTTAAAATAACTGTTTAGTACTCAAGTTCCACTAAATCATGATTGCAAGTTGCTAATAAATAAAAAATTGGCAAGCTTGGGCTTCATATTTAACTTCCTCCTTTTGTCTTCCCAAAACTGTCAAAAATGTAAAATAATAAGCAATCATTGAGAGAAATAATATCTTGCCAACTGCAGATTATATTAGTCCCTTAAAACTTTTGGAAGCAGATTTAAAGGTGATTGAACATCAGAATGTGATTTCAATAAGGATAACCTGAGCTCCTACTACGTGTCACCACCATTTCACTCACATCTGATTCAGCATCTTGAATTTAGTGGAAACAGCTTTCAAGTCCTTGGCCTTCGTCTCAGAGAAGTCAGTCTAAAATGAATCTCTGCTTACATAAATGACTTCCTCGTTTGCCTTGCTGAAGGGAATTAGCTTACCTGAAACAGCCTCGAAACAAATCCAAAAGTTTCTTGATGAGAACAGATCGTATAGTTCCAGTAAATTAGCACACACCACATCCATTATCTGCTGAATCTTCAGTATTCCAACGGACTCTATCTATTGTTAGCAGTAGAAAATGACCTACAAGAAAGCTGCTTAAATGAAGGCTCCTGGAGTCTAATTGAGGCTGTGACTAGACCCAAAAGTGTTGAAACTTTGTTCAACTACTTCACACTGAGAATCTGTGTCCTTTCTGACTTCATGCATTTATTTATTAACTCTGGAGAAGTTTTAATACATCAAAAGAAAGTCCAAAAAGACTTCATGCCAGCCTTCTAAAATCCTAGTGTGCTTTTACTTCAGCCTGTAATTCTCAGTCATAAGTTAGCAGAGGCTGAATCACAAAGCTGCTTTAGGGATTCACCATCTACCCTGAGCCCTCAGTGCCTGTCAGTATTGTAAAGTTGCTGACTTGGTTCAAAGGACTTCATGAAAGAAGAGGAAGGATATTGAAAATCATATGTAAATTAAATTTTAATAAATGTGAATTCATTCAGAGATCATAATGTGCTTCTGATTTTTGTTTCACATATTTCTAGCTCATTTTATCTGACCTCACTATTACAGCAAAACCCTGCATGTATCTATTTCTACGGGGGCGGGGGGGATAGACATAAACAATTAGTGAAATTTGGGCAAAGGATATGATCTGAGGTTGAAAAGAGAAAGTTCTTTGTATTTTTCTGTTTCTCTCTAAATTTCATATTATATCAAACTTCAAAGCCAGCACCTTCT
>VMDO01035482.1:0-16039 GCA_007922755.1 Pedetes capensis | reverse complement strand
AACATAAGTGTATAGGAAATAAGTGCAAAGATAGGAAATCTGGACAACATTGTATACAATGCTGTAAACCAAATAGACCTAATTTATAGTCTATACCAGCAATGGAAGAGTACACATTCTCTACAAGTATAGACTACAATAGAAAGACATTGTAACATAAACATGTCTCAATAAATTTTGAAATACTCAACTTGGTACTATCTTCAGATCACAATGGAATTATATTTTAAATCATTATTACCACTTCTATTCAACATTTTACTGGCTCTCCAAGCTACTTTAATAAGGCAAGATAGAGAAATAAAAGCAAATAGATTTGAAAGGAAAAAACCATGATTGTCTCTTTTGTTGACATCTCATAGAATTTGCAAAGCAGCTACTCAAATTAATAATTGACTTTAACAAGTTTATTAGTCAAAGTTCTCTGAAGAAACAGAACAAATAGGAGATACATGTTTATGAAATGAGAATTTAAACATGATTATGAAGGCTGAAAAGTCCCATAATATGCTTTCTGAAAGTTGCAGAACAATAAAACTGATGGTATAATTATGTTCGAATCTGAAGGCCCAAGAACAAGGGCCTCTGTCTTCTATGCAAGAGCAGGAAGAGAAGTATGTGCCTGTTCAAAAGGAGAAACTGAATTTGCCTTTTTTCCTAATTTTTGTTCTATTAAGGCCCTCAACAGATTGGATCATACCCACCATGTCAGGCAAGGGTGATCTACTTTGCTCAGTCTAGTGATTAAAATGTTGATCTTCTCTGGAAATGCCCTTAAAAACAAATTCAGAAGTAATCTCTTGCCAGATATCTGCACATCAGTTAGCCCATTCAAGTTGACAAATAAAATTCACTACCACAAGTTTGCCTACATGAGAGTAATATACGAAAACATTGTATATCTATAGAGTACCTGAAAATGGTTGAGAAATAAAAATTAAAAAAGACTCTGTTGACAATCTCATAAGAAATCATAAAAAATATTTAGGTATAAACAAAAAACATTTTGTCAGTAGAAACTGAAGAATATTATTGAGAGAATTAAAATAAATGGAGTCATATTTTTAATAGATTAGAAGATGCATGTTAAGATGTTTCAAGTCTAGAAATTTATCTATAGGTGTAATGCAATCCTACTTAAAAATCCAGTAGGCTTTATTTGCAAAATGGGCAAGTTGATTTAAAAATTTGTATGGAATTCTAAATGAACTTGGTAACCAAAGTGTTTATTATATAAGAACAATGTAGGAGGATTTATACTATATGATTTAAGATTTATTTAAAAGTACTGTAATCAAGAAAGAGCAATACTAATTAAAAGATACACATATTGATCAAAGGAACAGAATGTTGCTGTTGTTAGGTGCCATGGAGTAGTGCCCGACTCATAGCAACCCTCATAAGGTATTCAACGCTTATTTGTCTCAGGAGTGGATAGCCACATCTTTCTCCTGTTTTTGTGGTGCTGGGGATCAAACCCAGGTCCTCAGAAAGTGCAGAGAAGCACTGTACCAACTGAACTGAACCCTATCCCAAAGGAGCAGAGAGTACAAAATTAGTCTCCCATCTGTGTGGCATTTTTCCCCCCAATGGTTTTGTCTTAGATATGTTACCAGATACATTGACTGCTCATCCATATTAATGTGGGAAAGTTGAAGGATATGGGTCAGGTGCAGATACTGTGTAGGTATGGCTGTGAGAACTCACATAAAGATTCTTTTGACTGCCTCTCTTTCTCAGGAAACTACAATATTCTTGTTGTTACGTGCTCTCGTGTCCAACTCATGTTGTTGTTGTTAGGTTCTGTTCAGTCGGTATGGGACTCATAGCAACCATACATACAACAACAGGAAACACTATTGTCAGTGCTTCTCTGCTGTTCATAGAGTTTCTAATGGCAGATTGATTTTTGGGAGTGGGTTACCGGGTCCGTCTCCCAAGCCTACAGTATCTGGTGTTCCCAGGTGGTCTCACATCCAAGTACCAACCAGGCCCGACCCTGGTTAGCTTCCGAGATCTGACACGATTGGGTACCATAGGGCTACGGTTGCAGGTGTCCTACTCATGGTGACCCTTAATGGGCTTGCAATGGCTGATTATTTTGGGATTGCCTGGGTGTGGATTGCCATGTCCTTTCCCCATGTCTTTAGTGCTGGGAATGAAACCTGGGACCTCAGAGACTGCAGAGCAGCGCTCTACCAACTGAGCTAAGTCTTAGCACGAGTATCTATTGAGAGGGTAATAACTATATTCTGCAAGAAGTATGGAATAGCTCCTTGGAAAAAGAAAGGTGAAATATGTATGAAAACATATTATGTTCCTGGAAATCATTAAATGTCTATTTGAATTTGATTACTTTCGATTAAAATGATACCAGTCAACATGACTTGCATGCTTTTTACAGCTATCTTCAGGTTCACCAGTACAGGACAAAGTCAAAGAATTAGATTGAGTTTGGACATTAATATATAAACTTAAAAAATGAAAATCAAGTTGAATATGCTTTTAATAAGCCATTAAAGCAGGAAAGCACAGTGGCAAGATGGCAGTATCTTGGATTTTAGGAACTTCTGGAACTGGAATACTGGTAGAGTCAGGGTACCAGAAAAAGTAAGGTGAGGTTATAAGTAGGTGGAAGTTGGAGAATAGGATACTTAAAGTTGAGATGATAGAGTTTGCAGGTATTGATAATCACAAGGTTTGATTTGAATATGAAAAATATGGTTTGATTATGGGAAACATTGGTTGAGGTAAGTAAAAGAGAATCATTATTGAAGATGAGATCAAGAAACTGGGGTTTTTGGAAGGCTTATATACATGGATATTTTAATTTCTAAGTATTATTTTAGGGATAATGTTGAAAATTATGATAATGTAAAAACTAATAGAAGAGTTTCAAGGAAGTACATTGGTTATATGACTTGATGGTATGTGAGTTGATGATGAGTTTTAGGGAGGAAAATGGGAGTGTCCAGTTTTTACTACTATAAAAAATATCTTATAAACTTATTTGATCAAAATTACTGCAGTTAGTCACTTTACTTATAAATCTGTAATTTTAATAGGACATGATGTGACTAGCTCATCCCTCTTCCACCTAATGTCAGCTGAGGCAACTCAAAGTTTGAATGCTGCAGTTCTCTGATGATTCACTCACATGTCTGAAGGTTGATTCTAGTCGTTGACCTGGGCTTTAGCTGGGCTATGAGTTAGATACCCTTCTCCACACGGCCACTTGATTTTCTTCAGGATGCTAAGTGGATTTCAAGATGAAATGTCACAAGACCTTGGACAGAAACATTTTCCTAGTGTGGAAGTTACACAATGTAATTTCTGCACAAATTATACTTCTGCTCAGATTCATTAGATTCACCTATTGATGAGAATAATGTCAACATCACATTATAAGAAAACAATGTGGAAAGGGAGATCTATGGCAGTCATTGTGGAAGAAAATTCTGCCAGAGAAAAATATTCTGGACAGTACAATAAAGAGCAAGGGGAAATATGTCCTATATAAATGCCCCCTGGTAGGAAGACATGTGAGAGAAAACACCTACCACTGAATGGTTAGTGCCATCATGAGAACCAGTGTGTGTTAGGGGAAAAAAAGGAAATAGAAATGTGAGAAAAAAAGATTGTGTATAAAGGAGAGTTTGCTGATAATTTGGAATAGATCAAGAGTCCAACAGTAGATTTTCAGGAGCTTTAGAAATGAAGAGGAGATCAAAAAAAAAAAAAAAAAGTAAAGAAAAAGAATGCCTAGGGTTGTATTGTTGTTGTTAGGTGCCCTCCAGTTGGTATCCGACTCATAGCAACCCTCATAGGGTTTTCAATGGCTGATTGTTTCGGGATTGCCTTGGGAGTGGATTGTCAGGACCTTCCCCCATTTTTGCGGTGCTGGGAATTGAACTCAGGACCTCAGAGACTGCGGCGCAGAGCTCTACCAACTGAGCTAAATCCCAGCCCAGAGTTGTATAGAGAAGACAATTCAAAGGGTAAAGGTTGAAATGGGAGGTAAAGGGTGAGGATACATTGTTGTTGTTGTTGTTAGGTGCCGTCAAGTTGGTATCCAACTCATAGCGACCCTCTGTACAACAGGGGAAACAATATTGTCAGTGCTTCTTTGCTGTGCATAGGGGTTTCAATGGCGGATTGATTTCTGAGAGAGGGTTGCCAGGTCCTTCTCTCAGGCCTACAGCTTCTGGTGTTCCCAGGCGGTCTCCCATCCAGGTACTAACCAGGCCTGACCCTGCTCAGCTTCGGAGATCTGACGGGATAGGATGCCACAGGGCAACAGCTGCAGGCGTGATGATACATAGAAAGCACTTAATGACATGGATGGTATATGGTAGTCACTGAAGAAATGTAAGATTTTGATATGTAAGATTTTGATATGTAATGTAAGATTTACATGGTTCAATATAAAAAATGGTAAAATCTCAGACTGTTTTAGGTGCCATGGAGTCAGTTTCCACCTCATAGCGACAAGTGACACACTATTGTCAGTTCTTCTCTGCTACTCATAGGGTTTTCAATGGCAGATTGATTTTTGGGAGTAGGTCACCAGGTCCTTCTCCAAAGCCTACAGCACCTGGTGTTCCCAGGTGGTCTCCCATCCAAGTACTAACTAGGTCAGGCCCTGCTTAGCTTCTGAGATTTGACTGGATAGGACAGCACAGTGCTACTGCCACAGGCTGAAAATCTCAGATACCATTAAAAAATCTCAGATACCTTTAAAAATAAAAAAAGTCAGGGATTTAAAAGTTCACAAAAAAACATTTTAAATTACCCACTATTAGATATGATTTATTGAAATTATAGCCTGCAGCGGTAGCCCTGTGGCATCCGATCCCGTCAGATCTCGGAAGCTAAGCAGGGCCCAGCCTGGTTAGTACCTGGATGGGAGACCGCCTGGGAACACCAGAAGCTGTAGGCTTGGGAGAAGGACCTGGCAACCCCCTCCCAAAAATCAATCTGCCATTGAAAACCCTATGAACAGCAGAGAAGCACTGACAATAGTGTTTCCCCTGTTGTACAGAGGGTCACTATAAGTGGGATACCGACTCGAAGGCACCTAACAACAACAACAACATTGAAATTATGAATCATTCCATTTTCATCTCCAGACACTCAGTATAGCCAAAGAATAATATATAAAAATAACAAAATCCTACTAGCTGTGTGCTTACATGAATGACAATTTACCAAGAATATTTAATTGTTTCTTAACAATCATATTTGTATCTTCTCATTACTTTGGACAAGGGCCCCAAAATGTGGGTAAAGCAAACACATATGACATAAATCATGAAAATAACTTCTCCCAAATGTCACATTTCCTAACCACAAATTACTCCAATTGTCCAAACCACATAATAATTTGATATTCTCTCTTTCACTGCAGGCTCAGAGCCAGATCTTCAGGATATGCTTAATCATGGGACTAGACTTTCTATTCTAGTAAACTATCACACATCTGGCTTTTGAAAACTCTGATCTTTATTCAGATTTTTTCCAGTTGATTAATTGTTAATGTTTACATACAGGATGAATTTAGGAAAAAAGCATATTCATTTATGTTTTTTCTTCATGATGTCATAGTTGGTGTTTAGTGATTCATTATAATATCAATATAAAAACTATAACCTTTTAAAAGTGTCTATTAAAATTAATATTGTTCTTGACATATTTATTCATTTTTATTTTATTTATTTATTTATTTATTTATTTATTTTTTAACTTTTTGCGGTACTGGGGTTTGAACACAGGGCCTCACGCTTGCATGCTCTGCAAGTGCTGGACCACTGAGCTGCACCCCCAGACCATTTTTTTACTTTTTGAGACAGGGTCTTGCTAAATTACACAGACTGCCTCTGGTCTTGAATTTGTGATCCTCCTGCTTCAGCCTCCCCAGCCACTGGGATTATAGGCATGCGCCACCATGCCCGGCTGCTTCATTTTTATTTTTGTATGTTCATGGATCACTAGTAATGTCATGATTAATGATATGTTAAGTATTCTCAGAAGTAACTTGTGGCAATAATATATTTAGTACATTTTAACCCAACAGGTCCACTTTTCATTTCTAAGTGACCATTTCCCCCTTAAACAGATTATCAGATGCATTATCCTGATTCCTTGTTATCTCCCATCATTAGGTATTCTTTATTTTCCTGTAAGTCCCTGTTATTGTACCTAACCAACTTTTGATTTTTTAGGCCTTTGTACACACTTCCAACTAGCACATGCCTGGTATATAGCATTTCATAAAATTTGGAGATATTCCAATTTATTCTCATGTTTTCACTTCTCCTACATTTAGTTTCTAATACCTCTCCCTTATATTGTGTATGTTAGCCAAGTGTACATTTGGAAAAAGAACCCAACATTGTGTATTTAAATCAAAGTTCAGAACAAGTAAACATATAAATCATTCTTATAACAGGCATTGCTTAAAGCAAAAGTACTAGTCTGAGATACTGAATAATGTATACAAATAGAATACTGATTTTCTAAAAAAAAATTATGTAAATTCTTCACAGTGTCAGATAAGGTTTATACAACTTTACTGATCATATTATTAATTGTTGTTGTTGTTGTTAGGTGCCTTCGAGTCGGTATCCGACTTATAGCTACCCTCTGTACAACAGGGGAAACACTATTGTCAGTGCTTCTCTGCTGTTCATAGGGTTTTCAATGGCAGATTGATTTTTGGGAGGGGGTTGCCAGGTCCTTCTCCCAAGCCTACAGCTTCTGGTGTTCCCAGGCGGTCTCCCATCCAGGTACTAACCAGGCTGGACCCTGCTTAGCTTCCGAGATCTGACGGGATCGGATGCCACAGGGCTATAGCTGCAGGCATATTAGTAATTAGGTTACCTCTTTCATTATGTTTTAAGACTAACATGTTTTTACAATTGGAGATTAAATGATTCTGAGCATTACATTGAGACACACATACATACAAATACACATATTATGTATTACAAATTCAAATTTTTAGAAGATAATGTTTCACAAAGTCCATTCCATGTAATCTCATTGATGAAATCTTATCATTACCATACAGCTATGTTTAAGATAAAAAGTCTTCACAATACATCACAACAATACCTTTCATTTTTTAATATTGGTAATATGTTAATCTATGCCCAAGAGAAGTTCTTGACATGCTATATTGAGAGCTCAAAAATGTCTTATAAATATAATTTTTAAAAATGTATAATTTAATCAATAGCATGAGAAACAAACAAACAAACACTATTCTTACTTTTCCTTACTTCCAGTGTATCTTTGTGTAATATGGCACTAGTCAAGCCAGGCTAACTATACACTGGGTGGCTTAAATAGCAGCAATTTATTTCCCACAGTTCTGGATATTGGAATGTACAGGATCAAGGAGCTGGGCAATTCAGTTCTTGATGGGAGCTCTCTTGCTGGTATGTAGACAGCTACCATCTTGCTGCATCCTCACATAGTATATTTGCCATTCAGCGACATGGACAGAATGAGACAGAATTGTCTTTTTTTCCTTTTCATATAAGGGCATTAATCCTATCATAGCCTCTCTCAACCTAATGATCTAATCTAACCATAATTACCTCCCTAATGCCTCATCTCTGAATATTAGCACATTGGGGGCTGGTGCTGCAGCATATGAATTTTGTGAAGAAACAAATTTTCAATCCATAATAAATGCTCTTTTTTCAAAATCAATGTGATAAGTTTTATGCAGTAAAATTTAAGTCATTGTATTAGGTTTATGCTATAAAAACTTAAAATGAAGGAAAAATAAGAAATAAATAAAACCTAAGGATCTATAACTTACATATGTTTTCATTAGTGGTTATTACCTATAATTTTTCATAGCTATCCCATATTATTTGAATGAATAATTTTATATTATTTTCTTGAATTAAGTGTTTTCTAAATTTTTGATGCTAAGGAATGGATAAGAAAATTACTTCTTGCCTTCTTCTGAGGCTTACAAACATTTTTAAAAATTCTAACTTTTTGGACTACATATATTTGCTATTATTGTTGTTAGTTGCCTTTGAGTTGGTGTCTGAGTCTTAGTGACCCAATGCACAATAAGCGAAACACCATTGTTAGTGTTTCTCTGTTGTTCATAGGGCCTTCAGTGGCTGATTGTTTTTTTGGAAGTGGGTTGCTGGGTCTTTCTCCCAAGCCTACTGCACCTGGTGTTCACAGAAGGTCTCCCATCCAAGTTCTAACCAGGCCCAACATTACTTAGCTTCCAAGATCTGATGGGATCGGAGACCAGAGTGGTATAGCTGCTTGTTGTTGTTAGGTGCCATCGAGTCGGTATCCAATTCATAGCGACCCTCTGTACAACAGGTGAAACACTATTGTCAGTGCTTCTCTGCTGTTCATAGGCTTTTCAATGGAAGATTGATTTTTGGGAGGGGGTTGCCAGGTCCTTCTCCCAAGCCTATAGCTTCTGGTGTTCCCAGGCGGTCTCCCATCCAGGTACTATCCAGGCCCGACCCTGCTTAGCTTCCGAGATCTGACAGGATTCGATGCCACAGGGCTACAGCTGCAGGCAGTATAGCTGCAGGCTACATATATTTTGTTGTTGTTGTTGTTAGGTGCCATCGAGTTGGTATCAGATTCATAGCGACCCTCATAGGGTTTTCAATGGCTGACTGTTTCGGGATTGCCTTGATAGTGGGTTGCCACGTCCTTCTCCCATTTTTGCGGTGCTGGGAATTGAACTCGGGACCTCAGAGACTGCAGCGCTCTACCAACTGAGCTAAATCCCAGCCCACATATATTTTAGGAAGAGGGAAATGTGGGTCCAATTCTGGCCAATTTTTTGCCAGATTATAGGAAAAAGGTAAAGTTTATCTTTAGTAAACTAGTCTCTTAAAGTTTTGAATTTCAAAAGCATGAATATTTTACATTTGTTTATGCCAATATCTATCAATCATCTATCTATCCATCTATCTATCTATATAATATATCTATACCAACTGTTTATACCAATATGCCCATACCATGGTGAACATTTGAGCTGGCATAGATGACATTAGAGAAGGCCATTATGAAATATTAGAGGTAACAGTAACAGGGGAACAGATAAAGGCTGCCAGGAAAATGCTTTCAATTATATATGAATCTATGAGATCAGTTTCAGTCTTACAGGTTATTTTTTTGATAATAGTTATTTAATAATATATTTGATAAAGCATAATATTGGGATCAGGGGACAAAATTCTAGCCTTCTATTTCTACCTTAGGCATGTTATTCCATCCATTTGTATCTGGATCAGAAAACTAAAAGCCCTGAAATTTCTTCTTTGATTTATATTTTAGGCTATCTTTATAAAACTTTGTACTTACAGTGACATGTAACTATGGTACCTTTAGCGGCTGAGATTTAGCTCAGTTGGTAGAGCACTGCTCTGTAGTCTCTGAGTTCCCGGGTCCCACTCCCAGCACCACAAAAATGGGAGAAGGATGTGCCAATCCACTGCCGAGGCAAGCCCAAAGCAGTCAGCCATTGAAAACTCTATGAGGGTCTCTATGAGTCTGACAGGACTTGATGGCATCTAACAACAACAAAAACATGGCTCCTTCAATGGCAGAATAAAGGGGTATGTGAAGAAATACTACTGAGCTTCATATACAATCTGAGTACATCTGTGGATTATGTAAGGCATTTGACAGTCACCTCCAAGGTCATTTCTAATTCTATGTTCTCATGATTGTGAGATATAAATCTATTTTGAATTTCAGTGGCCAAACACTAAGGCAGACTACTGTCAAATTAACTATAGTAATTATTGAAATAGCCTGTGGCAGTAACAGTGTAGCATCTGATCCTGTCAGATCTTGGAAGCCAAGCATCGTCAGGCCTGGTTAGTACTTGGATGGGAGATCATCTGGGAATATGGGCTTGAGAGAAGGTCCTGGCAGCCCCCTCCCAAAACAATTAGTGATTGAAAATCTTGTGGAGAGCAGAGAAGTACTGACAAAAGTGCTGGGCATGGCATGGTGGCTGATGGTGTTTTGTCTGGTGTACATAGGGTCACTATGAGTCGGACCAGACTCCACGGCACCTAACAGCAAAATTATTGTAATAGTTTTAAAAGACTATCCTTTACTGAGTGCTTACTCTCTGCCAGGCATTTCAAGTAATGTTTTTAAGGAATATATGATTAAATTAAATCTTATAAATAATCCATTGGAAAGCCATATAACTTACAGCTAGAGACATTTCATCACTAGGTACAATGCAGAGTTACTAAGATCTGAATTCAACTTTATTTGACTTCAATGTCCATGATTCTCTAGCTAAAGAAAAGATGGGTATATGTACTCTGAAAGTATTAGGAACAAGCATGGTGGAAAACACAGTAATGAGAAAAAAACATAGTAAATTAAGAAGGTGCTAGTAGGTATCTGAATCTTCTGAGATTTGATAGGACACACTTGAAGTGTTCTCCAAAATTGTCAGTCCTGGAGAATTGATAATTAACAGCAGAGTATTGATGAGAAATCTTGGTTGTTTTACCAGATGCACAGGCATTGAACTTCTAGATACTACCCTTATTATTTTTAAGCACTTAAGTATGTTGCTCAGCCTTGCACATGTAATAGAAATATTAATACTATTGACTTCATATTATTATTATGCTAATGAAATAATCTGAATCAATGTAGAGTTTCACTCACCAGCAAAAGTGGATATGCTGAATAAGTGTCATTCTGTTTTATTAGTCTGGTCACTGTTTGTTATTTCTTTGTCATATGGACAAAAAAGACCATTGTGGAAAATGGTGGCAGAATGCTATTCATGAAATAACAGTGGAAAAATAATATGATTTAAAACATTATCTAATTTTGGTGAAGACTATAACCTTAATGTCTGTTTCCATGTTTTAAATCAAAGACATGCTTTCCAATCATCCCTGAGATCAGCCTTTTGGAGTTATTACTTTTCTGGGCTTCCTTTTTCTACTCCAGCTTCTAGTAGAGAAAAAGAAAATGAAAAGAAAGACTCATTCTGTTTTTTAAATTGAGATTTCCAGATATCTAGGTTGTAAAAATAAACTCTGGGAATGATTGAACAATTCAATAGCACTGATCTTATTAAACAAAAAGAAAAAAAAAATAATTTAACTAAACGTAGATAAATATAAGCCAAATAAAAGAGCATCTTATAAATATATTTTAGTTTGCTTGACTGGAGTTTTTAAGAAATAGGGTATAATATTAAAGCACTATTTTTCCAAGTTATTATGGGGATGAATTTCCTAACTATTGACATTTAATATTGTTTAATTTAAGACCTGCCTGCAGCCATAGCCCTGTGGCATCTGATCCCGTCAGGTCTCAGAAGCTAAGCAGGGTCTGGCCTGGTTAGTACTTGGATGGGAGACCACCTGGGAACACCAGATACTGCAGGTTTGGGAGAAGGACCTGGCAACCCGCTCCCAATAATCAATCTGCCATTGAAAACCCTATGAACAGCAGAGAAGCACTGACAATAGTGTTTCGCCTGTTGTATGTAGGATCGCTATGAGTTGGATACTGACTCGACGGCACCTAACAACAACAACAACAATTTAAGACCTACTGGGACACTTGCACACTGAAAATTAGGAACAAACAGATGAACAAGATTAGATAGTTGCTTTTGCCAAACGAACTACCTTAACCATTTTCTTTTGCTAATATACAAATTTTCAGTTCAAAAGAGTAACATTTCATAGATATGGATTGAACATTTGCAAAATTGTTTGCTTCATTTTAATTCTCAGTGTACATTTTGAAGTACACTGATTTAGAACAAGTGTATGTACTATGGATTCTCTATACTTCTTGTACAGTATTTATATTCACAGCTACAAATATGCTACAACAAGCAATACAAATAGATATTTCTTTTAACATTCCCTTTTGTTTTCTAAGACAAATTATAGTGTCAGACTTTATGCATATTTCTCTCTATATGCATTTTAAATAACTGCATTGTTAATGTTTTATTGAACTCAAATTAACAATTGAGGCAGTAATTGTCCTTTTGTTGGTAGTTTTGTGATAGTTTGATTTTTAAGGAGAAAATGTAAACATTAATGCATTTGTAGTATATGTAGTTGTTTATTTTCTGCTTTAAAACACTACATATTTACCCTGTATATTTTCATCTTAAGAAAGGAGGTATAATTTGTGGTACATGCACGATTGTTTTCTGAATCAATGAATTAAGATGTAGTGGCCAGTAGTACAAGGAAAAATGTTTGAAATAGAAATGCTATTTCTACCTTGACTCTCAAAGCAAAGATACTGTGCTGGGCAATGTACATCTTTTCATATGTTATGTTGGATGTTTCCATCCCAATATGGAAATTTTATTGTACTAAACAGGACATATTCACTGCATAATTCATAACTAGAATTATGATTTACCATAACTAGAATTAGTTATGGTAATGAAAACATGAGTTAACCAAACCAGGTTTCACTACCTGATTCTGGGAATAATGGATGCTCCAAGCCAAAGACACAGGCCATTAAGTTTTCTTTTAATTATGAGATAAATAATCCAGTTTAATTTTAAACCATGCATCCCAACTTAGTAAACATCCATATTAATATGAAAGTTGTACACAAAAACACATGGATAAAACCATCTACTAATGAAGAAAAGCACTAAAGACTGACACAAGATTATTTCATGATAATAAAAAGTGAAAAGGGGTAGATGTTATCAAATTTAATGAATTTGTTACAAAAATTATCTTTTTCCATTATTAGAGAAAATTGTAATTGTGTTACTTTGTATCTTTTAATTTAGATAAAATATATGTTTATTAATACTAAGCAAATACTAAACTTTTGTTATGGTTTCAAATGAGATAGCATTCATTCACAGATTTCCCCTTTCCCACAATTTCCCATAGTGAATTCATTCTGAAAGATATAGTTTTCTGGCTTTTCAATAAATTTACAAAATGAGTATAAGCAATAATTACATTTGTGAAGATATAAAAGAAAGCATAAATTTATATGGTCAATTAATTCATGAAATATGGTGAAAATTTACAAGGCATCGTGCTAAGTTTTAGGTGCCGTACAAAATTATGTAAGTCTTGTTTATTTATTTATTTTTTTGGCGGTACTGGGGTTGAACCTAGGGCCTTGTGCTTGCATGCTTTGCAAGTGCTGTACCACTAAGCTGCACCCCCAGCTCTCTTTTTTTTTTTTTTTTTTGAGATAGGATTTCGCTAAATTATGCAGACTGCCTCTGATTTGGAACTTGTGATTCTTCTGCCTCTGCCTCCCAAATCATTTGGATTACAGGCGCAAGCCACTGCACCAACCCCTTTAAGAATCATTTTTAAAAATTCTTTTAACATCCAGCCAGTTTAACAGTTGAAGTCATAGTTGTAGACAGGAATAGAAGCTTTATTTATTTTTACATTAGCAGGTCATTTGATTTGATTTAACTTAATTTGTATTACTTGCTTTTCTAAAGTACAATTTCACTGCAAACTGGATTCATTCAATTCTTTTGATACCTCATGCTTACTTACTTCTGAAGAATTTAAGTTATGAAAGACTGTTTAAAAATACTATTTGTTCATAAGATAAAAATGAATTTATAAAGCTATTACACATGTCCTAGGGCACAGTGGTATATTAATTGTCTCAAATGCACAAAGTCCTGGGTTCAAATGCCAACATTGCAAAAATAAGTAAGTAAATAAATAAATAAAACTGTTACATATAGTATCTACTGATGTCAGGATTAACTATTCTACATAAAGATACATTTATTTTTGTGAGTAAGAAATAGTAAAGACAATTGAGCAGAGAGACGGTGTAATGTTTAATTCAAACATCCTTTTCCAATATGTTCTTTTCAAGTCTATTTATTTTAACAACAGAAATACTTCTTTCCATTTACCAAATATCTGTCTAGAAAATAGTATAACCAAATATTAAAAATATATTCATACATCCCTCATTCACTCTATGTTAAAGTAATCATATCTGAATTGATTCACATTTATTTACTTGGGGGAGCAAAATTGCTCAGCATCTTTGGTATTTATTGGAATTAGAGGTATGAAAACTATCCAATAAAACCAATACTTAAAATAACAACTTAGTGGAACTGTAATGTCTCAGTTTTCATCTGTAATTTTATTTATGTCTTTTCCCTGTTTTTCTTAGTCTAGATAAGGACTTGTTAATTTTGTGTGTCTTTTCAAATATTCAACTCTTCAGTTCATTGACCTTTGGTCATTTTTTTTAATCTCGACTACATTAATTTCTGTTCCGATCTTTTTATTTCTTTCCATCTTCTAACTTTGGGTTTGGTTTGTTCTTGTTTTTCTGTTTTGAGATGCAGTCACTGATTGTTTATTTATAAGACCTTTCTGCTTTCTTGATGTAAGTATAGATTGCCCTAAACTTCCCTCTTAGAATTGCTTCTGTTGTATTCATAGAGTTTGGTATGCTTTATCTTCATTTTTAGTTGATTCACAAAATTTTTAACTTTCTTTTTTGATTTCTTCCTTGATCCATTGGTTGTTCAAAAGTAAGTTATTAAATTCCCATGTACTTGTACAGTTTCCAAAATTTTTCTTATTGATTTCTAATTCTATTGCATTGAAGTCAGGAAATACTTGATGTGTTTTCACTTTGTTGTTAAATTTGTAGAGATTTGTTTTGTGGCCTATCACATGTTTATTCTGGAGCATGTTCATAGGCTGATGAGAAGAATTTATATTTTGGAGCTAGTGACTGGAATCCTTTGTGGATATCTCTTAGGTTTGTTTTGTGTAGGGTACCATTAATCTCTATTTTTCTTTATTGACCCAGATTGGATGCTCATTGCTGGAGGTGAGTTTTTTAAAGTCTTTAATTACAATTATATTAGAAAAAAAAAATATATATATACATACATATGTATATATATACATATATGTATTTGGATGTATTTGGATATATATGTGTATATATATACACATATGTATTTGGAACCTCTAGTATCAGGTGCATATATATTTAGAATTATTATTTCCTCTTGTTTTGACCCTTTTCATCATTACATAATGACCATTATATAAAGGTTTTGACTGTAAGTCTGTTTTATCTTACATAAATATGATTTCCCCTACATACTTTGGAATTCCATTTGCATGGAATATCCTATTATATTCCTTTGCTTTCAGTCTATGTGTGTCCTTAGAAGTGAAGTGAGTTTTTTCCAAGGAGCATATAGTTCAGTCTTTTAATTTGTATTCATTTGGTTGGTCTATATCTTTCAATTAAAGAATTTAATCCATTTATATTAAAATTATATTGTGAAAAATTTGAGTTATTCAAAATTATTTGTTGGAATTTCTTATTATAGTTGTCATCGTTAGGTATCATGGAGTCAGATTCTGACTCTGCCTCATAGCAACCCTATGTACAATAGATAAATCATTATTCTAAGTGCTTCTCTGCTATTCATAGGGTTTTCAATGGCAGGTTGACTTTTAGGAGTGGGTTGCTGGGTCCTTCTCCCAACTTTTTATTATAGAAGAATCACTTATTAAGGAGAAAATGCTTTGAAGTATATCATGGATTCTAATACTTTGAAGTATATCATGGATTCTATGATTCATGATAAATATTGTATAGAAGTGTTTGAGAAGTTGCTGAAATTATTTAGCTTATATTTTAGTGGAATTAAATTGAATAAATATGATAGTGATATTATGATTTATAAAGGCCAAATATCAGTCCATCCCATTAATGTTTGATTACTATATCTCAAGCATATCTATGTTGCCAAGAAGGAGAGGCATACTATCATATCACTAAATTAGATCTTTTCATAAGTACTCTTTCATACTCTTAGTATTCAGACAGGCAAAAATGAAATTAGTTTAGCATAACAATTTCATCTTAGGAAGTCACATCATTTGTCAAAGAATAATTGACAAATCAATAATCAAATCAACATGCTTTACTCCAGCATGAAAAACATTTTGTCTTAGACTGTTTGGTGAATTGT
>VMDO01035481.1:0-16068 GCA_007922755.1 Pedetes capensis | reverse complement strand
ATTTTCCTTTGTTAATGTGTAAAGAGATGACTTTGTTGGTATAAAGAGCATGCAGTTGAATTTACTTATAAGCAAAAGTAAGTATATTTTCACAAGAGACTAAAAACTCTATTTTAGACACATCTTTTTTTGTGTCTACAGAAAAATCCTTCATAAATGAAAATAGAAATAAGTGTGAGACATACTTCACTAACTGGAAAGGTGACATGAGCCTCCTGAAGTGACCTTTGCCCTAAAAGGGCTGCACATTTTTTTCTTCCAGCTGGCCAGGTAAAAGCCACAGTTTCAATCGACTGCAAAAATCTGCTTAATGAGGCCCATAAGATACACTGGCTTGTCTATATGGTCATTAAAAGGGTTAGCTGTACACTCATTCAATAAAACCAAATGAGGTAATGTCTTATTTATACAATAATCAAAATTTGGGGCAGCCAGTTCCCTAGAGCAGAGCCACAAACAGGCAAAGAAGGAACACTGAGCGAAAAGAACAGCTTCAGCGGAGTCCTGCGGGTCGCTCTGCAAAGAGAGCCAATCATGGAGTTCCAGGCAATCCAGAACCTTTGGGGTCGTTTCACTCAACCCTCAAATCTTTCAGGTGAGAACCTGGGAGCCCAGAAATGATACAGGCATCGCTGCACCACACCCACTGTACGTGGGATCACGTGGCGTGGCTCCGTGTGGACGTCTCCAGGGCTCCCCGGAGCATCCCAGCCCCTCCCCGCAGGGAGGGGAGCCCAGGGTGAGGGAAGAAGAGAGCACAGCTCTGGGACCCGGGAGATCGTCCTGGGCAGAATTCCCAGGTGGCCCCTGGCTCCCTGCTCCTGCGCACGCGTTCTGCAGTCCTTTTGGGTGTGCGCGACTGTGGCTGTGAGGCAATGCTGCTTCCGTGGCCCCAGCAGCTGTGTCCCCAGAACGATGGGTTTCACATACTACGGAGATCTCATTAGCAATTCTGTGGACAGCTGTTTGTCTAAGCACATTCTATGATAGCCACGCAGCCATGAAGTCACCTAGCAATGCATTTTTTTAGAGTGTGTTCTGTGCTGTTGAGTGACATGACTGTATGGTGTGGCAACAACCCATGTCTGGTGGGAGCCAACGCTGGCCTGACCATGTATCAAGAGCATTGTTGTTGTTAGGTGCTGTTGAGTTGGTATCCGACTCATAGTGACCCTGTGTACAACAGGCGAAACATTATTGTCAGGGCTTCTCTCCTGTTCATAGGGTTTTCAATGGCGGATTGATTATTTTGGGGAGTGAGTTGCCAGGTCTGTCTCCCAAGCCTATAGTACCTGGTGTTCTCAGGCGGTCCCCCATCCAAGTACTAACCAGCCCCAACCCTGCTTAGCTTCTGAGATCTGATGGGATCAGATGCTACAGGGCTACGGCTGCTGGCATCAAGAACATTAGAGTTCCCATTTATTATTATAAACATAGCAATGTTAATACCTATTTTTTTTCAGTCCTAGGATTTGAACTGAGGGATTCACAAATGTTAAGCAAGTACTCTACCACTGAGCCACATGTTCAGCTCCCTTTTTACTTTTTATTTCGAGCCAGGATCTTGCTAAGTTTATCAGGCTGCCTCTGGCCTCAAACTTGTGATAAGCCGGCCTCAGCCTCTGGAGTCTCTGGGAGGACAGGTGTGCACCGAGGTGCACAGCCTCCATAATATGCCTACTTCTCAGGGTGGTTTTGGATCACAAAAAAAAAAAAAAAAGGATGTATGTGACAAGCATCTGGGTGTCCAAAGGTACCCCGAGATTTGTACAAATGTGTGCTTCAACCCTTGCTTGAGTATAGTGTCTTGTAGACAGCAAGTGTTAAGTGACAGCCTTTGAAGTAAAATCCCCTCTATTAAAGGACTTAGAAGGCTGGGATTTAGCTCAGTTGATAGAGTGCTGCTCTGCAGTCTCTGAGGTCCCGAATTCAATTTCCAGCACCGCAAAATGGGAGAAGGGAGTGGCAATCCACTCCCAAGGCAATCCCGAAACAATCAGCCATTGAAAACCCTACAAGGGTCACTATGAGTCGGACTCGACTCGACGGCACCTAACAACAGCAACAAAAGGACAGGAAGGCTCTATTCATCCTGGTGCACACACACTACAGGAGCGCAGAGCAGAAGGCCACTGCAGGTCGCCACTGGAAGTGCAGTGTGACCCTCAGCCTGCCTACCGTGCCCTGCAAAGTCAACACTGCTCCTTGCCTTGCTTTCCACTTTTCCTGTTTTATGAAGCCCCCTGCACACTCCCAAGCCAGGCCTGATCCCCTTCTTATGCCTGTCTTTGTCTTTCCCTACTGGAAACTTTCTGATCTTGTCTGGAGCGCATGCTCTAGGGGACCTGCTGAGTGCAAGCGCAAGAAGGCCAGTGGAACGGGGCAGCCCTGGACATAGCACAAGGAGCCAAGTGAACCTTGCTCTGGGATTCCCGCCTGCCGGAGCCCCAGCCACACCATCATCTGCTGCTGTCTCCTATCTTTCAGACCTCTCATCCCTCCTAACTCACTCCAGCTTATAGCCATTGCCAGCAAGGATCTGTTTCTCAAAGGAGAGTCTGTTTGTCCATCTGGAATGCTCTTCTGGGCAGCTTTTGTCCCGTCTATTCAATTAAGCAAACAGGAGGCTGAGGTCATATCTTGAGTTCCAATATAACAAGCTGCCACCTGACTTGGTCTAGAAACAGTGTAAAATCCTAATTAGTGGCATAACAAACAGTAGAGTTTCAGCCAATCTTACTTAGGGGAGCTTCAGCCAATCACAAGCTGCCGACCAATCAGCTCATGCGCAAAGAAAGCAAACTCCTGGCTATGACCAATCAAGCCATTTCTGTGCTTGACTTCTCAGTTTGGTCTATAATATTCACTGTCTACTTACCAGGTTGAGGCTGGGGTTTGGCTCAGTTGGTAGAGCGCTGCTCTGCACTCTCTAAGGTCCCTAGTCCAATCCCCAGCACTGCAAAAATGGGAGAAGGACGTGTCAGTCCACTCCTAAGGCAATCTCGAGTCAATCAGCCATTGAAAACCCTATGAGGGTTGCTATGAGCCAGACCCGACTCCATGGCACCTAACGACAACCACTTACCAGATTGGAACTCTCTGGACCTCTTCTGGTCATGAGAGGCTGCTGCTTGGTTCATGACTCATCCTTTGCTTAAGTAAGCCATAAGATTTAACTTGTATAACATTTTTAATGTTAGACTGTGGCTCAGGTTTAGCTCAGTTGATGGAGCACTTCCTCTGCACGTTCTGAGGCCTTGGGTTCAACCCCCTATAGCACAAAAATAGGAAAAAGACATGGTAGCCCACTCCTGAAATAGTCAGCCATTGAAAACCCTATGAATAGCCATGTTCCTCTCCTCATTTTACCAGGCCTATGAATGGCATGTGCTGGGATTTAGCTCAGTTGGTAGAGCACTGCTCTGCAGTCTCTGAGGTCCCAGGTTCAATTCCCAGCACCACAAGAATGGGAGAAGGACGTGGCAATCCACTCCCAAGGCAATCCCAAAACAGTCAGCAATTAAAAATCCTATGAGGGTCGCTATGAATTGGACATGACTCGATGGCACCTAACAACAGCAACAACAACATGAATGGCATGTAATATGTTTGAACACACCCTACCAGCTCCTTAGCATCTCTTCTTCCAAGAGGTTAGGACATCATCTGGTCCTACCTTGCTGGCTGTTCTTCCTCAGAGGAAGAAGCAATGTCACTGCTGTTTTCCTTTTGTTTTTTCAACCTCTTCGTTGCAGGTCAGTGTGCCTTAGGTCCGACTCCTTAATTCCCCTTTTGTGTGGATCATTCCCTGTGGTATTGAGTTTTGTGACTCTGATGCCATCCCTGTATTACCAACTCCAAAGTTTTGTTTCCAGCCCTGTCTTTCACTCCATGCAGTACTTTCCATGAACGGCATCCTCTAATTCAGACAGCAAATCTTGAGCTAGGTAATATTATGTTGTGTTGTTGTTAGGTTCTGTTGAGTTGAGTCTGACTCATAGCGACCCTTATAGGGTTTTCAATGGCTGACTGTTTCGGGATTGCCTTGGGAGTGGGTTGCCACATCCTTCTCCCATTCTTGCGGTGCTGGGAATTGAACTCGGGACCTCAGAGACTGCAGCGCAGCACTCTACCAACTGAGCTAAATCCCAGCCCACAGGTAATATTATGGTTACCTTATATTAGGATGGCTGGGATCTAGCTCAGTTGGTAGAGCGCTGTGCTGTAGTCTCTGAGGTCCCGAGTTCGATTCCCAGCACCGCAAGAATGGGAGAAGGACTTGGCAATCCACTCCCAAGGCAATCCCTAAACAATCTGCCATTGAAAACCCTATGAGGGTCGCTATGAGTTGGATACTGACTCAACAGCACCTAACAACAACAACAACATTAAGATGAGAAAGCAGAGCACGAGAGTAAGAAATCAGAATTTGGGGTAAATTCTGGTTCCAGGGTCAGTACACTTACCTAGGACAGATCAACCCAGCATGGCCAGGAACCGTCTCAGGACGTGCTACGATCCATGTTTTCAACTCACAGTTAGCGATGTCCTTTCCTGCATTACCACCAACCCCTTGGCTTTGTTCCTTCAGCAAATAGTCCGCCTTCATGTGTGTTTGATGGGGTTGCATTTGTACGCTGCTTTCTAGTCTCTGAATGGTCTTAACCTGCCTTCTGATGTCATTTTCTTGTCAAATCCCAACGAAGGCGGAACAGGAACCTTTGCATTATCTCCAGTTCCCAGACGGACACTGAGCCAGCTGAGCCCTCCTGGTGCATCCCTCCTATGAGTGGGAAGTGTCCAGGAAGCCCTGAAGATTCCCAAAACCCCTCCTCGTGGACCAGCCCGTGTGGTTAGCCCCCATCAATGATGCCTGGCTTAAGTCTTGTTTCCCACACCCCAGCTGTCCCCA
Source organism: Pedetes capensis (assembly GCA_007922755.1). Classification (NCBI taxonomy): domain Eukaryota; kingdom Metazoa; phylum Chordata; class Mammalia; order Rodentia; family Pedetidae; genus Pedetes; species Pedetes capensis. The sequence goes on along the minus strand of VMDO01035481.1, from coordinate 11,156 downwards.
TGGCAGCCAAGTCTTTAGACAGTGTCCCTCCAGGGTACTGAGCAGATTTCTGCAAAGAAGCCACCATCCCCAGCCTCTTGCACAGCTGTGTCCTCTGTGTTTCAGAGAAACAAAATCCAATCGCAAGAGATCATCACCCACACTCTTGACAGAGTCCGGGTCTTCTGAATACCCTTGGGAGCTTTTTCCACATAGTCCCCTGGGCCATAGTCCCTGAACCACTGACATAGGATGCTCCTGTGCTATGCGAGACCAGCTTTCAGCCATCCAACCAAGCTACCAAACTGTTATCCCATTCTTATATTTGGAGCCAGAGCAGACACAATCAATTTAACTTAAGGCTCTGATCATAAACCTCCACGTTAACGCTGCCCCTTTAAATCAGGTGTTTATGAGTCCTGTAAGCACCACCTGGACGTTCTACCTTAAGGTCCCGGAGTCATTCGGCTACAAATTACTGAACATTCTCTTGTACCTTGTGCCTCGGTCTGGACTTGATTATGCCTAATTAATGTAAATCCCCCATACATTCCAGACATGCGCGATTAGCAATGCCATTGGCGACATGGTTTGCGTTTAAGTTCGGAATCAAAAAGAGCAGGGTCCGAAGTCACTTGTGTGTTCTGAGCGCAAGACTGAGACACTGCATAACCTTTGAAACACTTACAGCGCGGGAGAGACAGAGGACGGGTGCCTTTCTTCTCCACTTGTGAATAACGAGAGTGATAAGGTAGCGCTGCCTTTTCCTTCTGCAACCACGTGCCGACCTCACACAACACCACCTTTTGGCGATTATGTTGGAGTGACGTTTCTTACAGATGTATGCAAAACGCATATGGATTGTGTTTCTAATTGCAGTTTGGGGATGTCCCTACCTTTGGAGATTCCAGGTGGCCCCTGCCATTGGTCCATGCTTAGATAGCGCTCCACGCCCTGCAGCCCAGGTCCAGACTTCCACCCTGACCCCTCTGTCCTCCCCCACTGCGTCGTCTCCATGCAGCTACTCTCACAGGCTGAGCTGTGCAGACCCTGCAGCCCAGGCTGTCAGAAGCGCAGGCTTGAAAGCAGAGCTACCGGAGGAGGCTGGAGGCAGGTGGCTTCTGACTTGGCTCTGACCTTTCCTTGGCTCTGATGGTCTCCGCTCTTCCAGAGCAGGGGAAGCTGACAGGGCAGGGGCCCAGCCACAGGCTCCAAGCATCCTCTCCTTGATGTGTTTTCACAGGCTAGAGATGCTTTCCCCTGCTCCTAATTCCCTTCAAACTTCTGACGCATTTCCTAGTTTAATTTGACAAACACTCCTGCCTGGGGCCGCCTGTCTCAGAGTCCGAAATACAAGGTCATTAGGATAGGCGGCCCCTTCCCAGCTCTTCACCCCATCACCTGTCCACGCGTGCTGTCCGGTCAAGCAGAGGCTTCCAGGCTGCAGCTCCGCCATGGCTAAATTCTCTTCCATCTTAAAAAAATCCAAGTAGATGTCATCTGACCAGGTTTAAATGAAAAATATCTGTAAGAAGACACCCAAAGAGAATGAGACAGTCTTCAAATAGCCCCCACCTTTGGAGAACGAGGAAAGATCTCATGATTTGAGCTCAAGTCTAGATTTAGAAGTATTTGCTCATTGACTTCTTTCCAAACAAAAAGTGATAGACTACAAAAAGATCCTTCAGAAATAATTAGGGATTAAGCTTTTAATAAATAAGCAACAAATTAATGAAAGAATAAATTTTTAATTTGGTCTTTAATCACTATTAAATTTATTAGTATTAAAGTTAATCTGATCATTGTTGTTGTTAGGTGCCACCGAGTCAGTATCCAACTCATGGCAACCCTACATACAACAGATGAAACACCATTGCCAGTGCTTCTCTGCTGTTCATAGGGTTTTCAATGGTGGATTGATTTTTGGGAATGGGTTGCCGGGTCCGTCTCTCAAGCCTACAGCACCTGGTGTTCCCAGGCAGTCTCCTATCCAAGTACTAACCAGGCCCGACCCTGCTTAGCTTCCGAGATCTGACGGGATGGGATGTCACAGAGCTAAAGCTGCAGGCTAATCTGATCATTAGTAATGTTTAAATGGCTTGCTATAGCGCTGGGAACCTCAAAATGCACCATTATTTGCCAATTTTAGCTGAAGATTTAATGAATCATCACTTTGTATTAAAAAAAAAAGCAAGCAAGCAAAACCAATAGGGAAGATGTTGTTTGTGGGACTACATTGAACATTTTGGGTCCTGAAGGATGAGGTGAGCCCCACCTGGTCTCACAGAATGGAACCCAGGGGAGGACCATGCATCCCAGAGCAGCCATCAAAGTCTCACTCCCTGAAAAAACTATGCCATCAACAGACAGGGCACAAAGAACCCAGAAAATAGGAAGCCAAAGCTCCTGAACAGCCGTTCTTTCAGGAAATGCCCATATCACCATCACTTTTCCCAGACTCCTATTCCAGAACCATCCACTGAATCCCACATATTTCTCTGCAATCACCGTGGTTCTTTCAGGAACAATTCCCAGCCCTTACAAAGGCAACTCATCAAAAGGCCAGAAGTGAGGCAGGTGCAGTGGTGCCTGCCTGTCAGCCCAGAGGCTCCAGAGGCGGAGGCAGGAGGATCACAAGCTCGATACCAGAGGCCGTCTGCATAACTTAGCAAGACCCTGTCTCAAAAAGTAAAAAAAAAAATGGGCTGGGGGTGCAGCTCCGTGGTCCAGTACTTGCAGAGCATGCAGGTGCGAGGCCCTGGGTTCAACCCCCAGTACCACACACACACACAAATAAAAGGCCAGAAGTTCCTCCCCCTTCATCCACCTTACCAACTACCAAGCACCTGATCGCCAGGTCAGAATCTGAGGTCCTCCAATAGCGCCCTGAGCTCAGGCTTCTTATTCTTGCTCCGTGTCCCACTGCTGGATCAGCAAGTCTATTCCGTCCCTCCCTGACTTTCAGGTGCATCCACTTTGTCCACTGCTGTTGAGAAGAGCCATCTCCAGCTGCTACTGTCCTCCGATCTCTCCTCTTATCTATTTGTCCTGTACCTTCCACCCAGGGCATACTTTCTACAAAGCAAGCCTGTTCCATCTCCTCACTGGCTTAAAACTAAATTTTCAGAAGGGCCTGAGTACCTTCAGAACAAAAGCCCCCTCTCTCCCGGTGAGCCCCATCCAGCATGATGCCTTGGAATCCCTTGGAAATTGTTCAAATATGTTGATACCTGTCTTCCTTCAGGCTGACCAAATGTGTCTATCCTGGGGTAGGACACGGCCATCAGGATTTTTTGCTCCTGGCTGATTCCAGAGGCAGCTAAGATTCTGGAAGTTGCTCCTGCTTGGTTCATCTGACAGACAAGTCAGAGAAATAGCCCTAGTGCTGGTAAGTCCCTTTCCCTCAGCATGTCACCTTCCAGCACGTCCACCTCCTCAGCACGTCCATTTGCTGCCTCACTCTATGAGACCCAAAGACCCATTGACAAATTCACATTTTCATTCACTGATAAATTCATATTTTTATCTGATTGTGTCAGTAGATAATACTTGCTGCATTAGTTGATGATGTCCTATTCTGCTGTAGAATTAAAAGAAACAAACAAATATTACCACAGCAAAACTTGTAGGTATAGATGGCTAGTAAACAATAACCAGTAACGTGAGTAATAGAACTTTTCCTAGATGGAATATACATATGTTGAAAGTAGGTTTTTGTTTGTTTGTTTGTTTGTTTGTTTGTTTTTGTTTTAAAGAAGATGGGAGCACTGAAGTACTGCTTATGGAAATAGTGGAGTAGAAGAAACTACTTAGCATTACGTAACTGCAAAGCATGGAGTGCTCACCCACAGGTGGATAGCTAGCTATAGAGCACATTTTGGTGACACCTATTCTGATCTTATGTAATGTCTGCCTAGATCAATGATGACTGTCACCCAGCACTGAAAGTTGCAGCTTTAGGACAATTGACTTGTACCCCACATCTTCCAATGGAGAAACATTTCATGACTATAGGAACATTCTCTCTGGCACCTTTTCAGTCTGGGAGCACATAATGTGTGTGTATACATGTGTGTGTGTATGTGTGTGTGTGTGTGTGTGTGTGTGTGTGAGAGAGAGAGAGAGAGAGAGAGAGAGAGAGAGAGAGAGAGAGGCCAGTAACAGAGCAGCTGGATGTTCGGATTGCACAATTTTCTCATGCTATGTTCTGCCTACACACTGTCCTAAGTGTTTAACTTTCTGATATCTTTTCTCTTGTGTTTTGCTGAATATTTTTAAGTCCTTCAAGAACTGTGTGTGATCCTACCATGCTAATTTGTTTTATAAATCTCTACAGCTCCATGAAAAATAGAATATCTAACTAGTAGTGTTCTAGAAAGTTGTCATTACATGTAATTTCCTACCTGACACTGTTTCTACCTTTGCCCTTGTACCACACTATTTTAAACACAATAGCTTTATAATGATAATAGCTTAATAATTAATAGGCAGATCCCACTCCAGGTTCTTCTCCATATATTCATGGTCTTAAACTCTTCAAAATAGTTTATGAAATAATCTTGATTAAGTCTTCATATAAGTAAATATAGTATATCTCTTTATATATTTGTTTTCTTTAACATCTCAATAAAAACTATATTTTTCTTCAGAAGTCTTACAAACCTATTGGACTTATTTATGTAACTTTAGTTTCTGACACTATTGTAAATTTTATATTTGTTTTAATTACAATTACTAATCATTTTCCACTGGGACATAGCAATTTCATTATTTGTGTATATTTAGCTTATATCTAGCAACCTTCCTAATTTGTGCTGTAATTTCCTATAACCTGTCTTTATTTTTTACATTTCAAAACATAAATAATCATCATTTGAAAATAATGAAAGATTAATTTTCTACCTTGCAGTCAATATTGTTATTCTATTTTTTCTTTTATTCTCATAACATTTGACTAATGAGTGCCTATAATACAAATTGGATTAAAAACTGTGATGTTGCTGTTGTTGTGATTAGGTGCCCTCAAGTCAGACTCATATTGATTCTCACAGGATTTTCAATGGCTGATTGTTTTTGGATTGTTATGGGAGTGAATTGTCATGCCTTTCTCCTGTTTATGTGGGGCTGAGGATTGAACCTGGTCCTCATAGAGTGTGCAGCAGCACTCTACCAACTAAGTTAAACCCCAGCCCAGAAAAAGCTGTGATAATAGGTATTGTTATTTGATTTTAAAGTAAATAGTACCAGAGAGGAGTTACTTCAACATGGCTGACCCAAAGCCCTTAGAACCAGTCCTTCCCAAACACAGACAGCATAGCTGAAAAAACTACGTTTTGGTGAAAGTAACTAGAGGAGATTGCCAGCATACCTAGAAGAAGTAGCAGCTGCCTTGTAGAGTGAAGAAACCCAGTATATCAACACAGAGCCCAGAAGGAATACCTAACTCTCTCCATGCTAGGACTTATCTCATTTGGTTGGCTGATGCTCCATGCTCTCTAAGGCCCTGGGTTTGATTTTCAGCACCAAAAAACAACAACAACAACAAAAATAATGGGAGAAGGACCTGGCAGCCTGCTGCTGAAAGAGTTAGACATTGAAATCCTTGTGAGCAGCAGAGAAGCACCGACACAGTGCCAGGAGTGCTTTGTTCTCTTGTACATAGGGTTACTACAAGTAGGACTTGATTTGATGGCACCTAACAACAGCCCCATCTCCTGACTGAGAGCAGGTCAAAACTGAGTGAGATTTCTCCATGTGTGGAAGAGGAGGTAGGCCATAAGACAGCAGCAGCCCCCACCCACACCTTGGGGACCTATTGTCTTTACTGATGGGGACTCCCAGTCCTTCTAGCACTAAGTCCAGCTGAAGGGGCTGGTGGGATCGCACACATGTAAGCTCCATCCGGAAAAGGAGCCAACACCACTCCCTGCCAACTGTGGCCAGCATGGTCCTCATGACGGCATCTCATAACTATATCTGTTACAAGAGTGTGCTTTTCTCTGACGGCAAGTGGCCACAGCATCCCTGAGGCTGACCATTATGGATGTGGGGTGTGCGCCTCCCAGTCAGGCCCAGATGTTCTGATGGGCGGCACTGCTGCACACACAGATACTAAACACAGTTCACTTGGGACCCTCAGGTGTGGAGCACAGACTCCTGCAGCCCTAGGGATGGCAGTGGAGATGGGAGAAAAGAAAAGCCTAGGGCACTTTTGCCTTCCAGGGGCAAACACCCATGTTGGTGGTCTCGGTGGTCACGAGGAGAGTTCTTGCTTCATTGGTGATCAGATGGAGAGCAGGTTCTTCCCTTATTGATGGTTTTGGTGGGAGAGCATTCTTTCCTCACTGAAGGTCTGGGTGAGAGAGCAAGAAAGCTGTTTCCTTATAGGTGGTCTGGGCAAAAACAGGGTCTTTTCTTGTTGGTTGAAGGTCCGGGCCAAAAAGATCTTTCCTTGCCAATGGTCCAGATGAGAGAAAAGGTCTTTCTTTGTTAGTGGTCAAAGATCTGGGCCAAAAGGGCAAAGTTGTTTCCTTGGTGGTCAAAGGTCCGGGCCAAAAGGATCGAGCTGCCACAGTGTAGCTCCTTATATAGCTCGCCCATGGGATGGCCTCAGCCAATCAGCTTTGAGTTGAATTGTCCAATCAGGTTCGGGGGATTCGTGAAGGGTTTTGTACAAATGTCCAACCAAGTTACTTTCATTTTCCCTAGATTTCTAATTTACAAACCAGATATTCAAAAGCCGTTTTCCCAGTTTGGGGATTTTTGCCAATTTCCTCCCAATTTTTCCCTACAATGGAGCCATCTGCACTCAGTGGCCTGCCATCCCTGAGCTGAGCTACTGCTGAACCCTGTGGCTTGGGGTCAGGTTCAATGGAACTCACCCATCTACTTCTCCCAATCACTGCTGCACATTCTTTGCAGGCCCAGAGCTGATGCTGTGCCCTGCCTCCTGGGAAACAGTGTCTTGAGGTCCAGAGAGGTCGCCCTCCCATGTTTGGCTACAGCAGCCAATCACCTCCTGGGACCCAGTGGAGCAGCCATACATCCCAGGGCTGAGATGCTGCGGGACACTTTATGCTCAGAAGACAAAGCATGGGCTGAGCTGAGCCTTGCCAACCTACTGGTCAGACAACTTCCAAGACCCTGCTTTCCTGGATGTGGACTATCCTCCTGAGAGAGAGTTGCTCCTTATAATATATAGAGGAATCTGTGGGCTGGGGCTTGGGCTGGGATTTAGCTCAGTTGGTAGAGTGCTGCTCTGCAGTCTCTGAGGTCCCAAGTTCGATTCCCAGCACCACAAAAATGGGAGAAGGACATGGCAACCCACTCCTGAGGCAATCCCCAAAAAACAATCAGCCATTGAAAACCCTATGAAGGTTGCTATGAGTCTGACACAACTTGACAGCACCTAACAACAATGGGCTGGGGCTTAGCTCAGTTGGTAGAGAGCTGCTTTGCACTCTCTGAGGCCCAGGGTTTGATATCCAGCACTGCATAAAATGGGAGAAGGACCTGGAAGCCCAGTCCTGAAAAAATCCCCCAAACACTCAGCCATTGAAAACCCTATGAATAGCAGAGAGGCACTGATAATAATGCCAAGAGTGGCAGACTGTCGGGGAATGTTTCATTTTCTTGTACATAGGGTCACTATAAGTTGGACCTGACCAGCAACTAACAACAAGAGTGAGCTATAATGATTAATTAGAAACAGTGTAATACTTGCTATGCCTGCAGCTGTAGCCCTGTGGCATCTGATCCTGTCAGATCTCGGAAGCTAAGCAGGGTCAGGCCTGGTTAGTACCTGAATAGGAGACCACCTGGGAACACCAGAAGCTGTAGGCTTGGGAGAAGGACCTGGCAACCCCTTCCCAAAAGTCAGTCTGCCATTAAAAACCCTATGAACAGCAGAGAAGCACTGACAATAGTGTTTCCCCTGTTGTACAGAGGGTTGCTATGAGTCGGATACCGACTCGACAGCACCTAACAACAACAATAATGCTTGCTATATTTTATGAAGCAATTAATGATTATTACATATGAAAATTTTCTTCTGCTTAATGAGCAAATAACATTCAATGTGCAGTTGTAAGTAAGAACTTGATTTTCCCAGAATTGTGCCTTACAAGCATTGTTTCGTCTGTCTGTAATGAATGCTGGAAAATCCATGACACACTCCTTCCAGCAGGAACCAGCATGTAGACGATGCCATCGATGGAGTGCAGCAGGTTTTCTGAGCTTCCTCTTCTCTGTCTTTGCGTTTGGCCAAGAACATAGACGTAAGGCATTCTTCTTGGGGTTGGCTGTCATGGCCTTTGTGGGATCCCATCTAGGAACAGAGTGGAGGGTGATATAAAAGGCGGTGTGGAGCTGGGCGCGGTGGCACATGCCTATAATCCCAGTGGCTCGGGAGGTGCAGGCAGGAGAATCGCAAGTTCGAGACCAGAGGCAGTCTGCATAACATAGCAAGACCCTGTCTCAAAAAGTAAAAAAATGGGTTGAGGGTGCAGCTCAGTGGTCCAGCACTTGCAAAGCATGCAAGCCCGAGGCCCTGGATTCAACCCCCAGTACCAAAAAAAAAAAAAAAAAAAGAAGAAGAAGAAGAAGAAGGTGGCATGGCAGGGACGAGTGGATTGCTCAACAGTGAGTGAGAAGGCATTTAGCTAAGTGAAGTCCAGATGGAACAAGCCTGGGGAGTGGTCTTCCCAGAATACAGGATTTTGGAGTGGACTTTGTGTGGGGTTTGAGTCCACTTGTGCAGAAAGCTTCTTACTTCCTCACAGTTGTTTTTCCTTTGATCCTCTGTCTCCCCACATTTGTCCCAAGATGAAAAGGCAATACTGACTCAAGAAAACAGCCTTCCCCAATTTTTTACATGTATTGTTCTGATCGTAGAAAAGTCAAGGCTTAGGGACCAGGCTCCGGCTGCCAGGGTCCACAGTCGGTCAGGTGCCACTATGGCCCCCATGGAGTTTAATTTCCTTTGTAGTGAATTCTCATTGTCACCAAGAAAAATTATACCTGTCCAAAGTCAAGAGTAAGGAAGGCAGAGGAGCAGACGCTTCACGCGGGCAGTGGCGGAGCTTTGTGCCCACAACCAGCTCATCGCCCTCGTGTCTTCTCTGTATGTATACAGGGGACTCATGTCTTTGGTCATTCTGACAAAGTTGCTCCCTTATGAATAAACTCTGTAGGTTTCTTTTAATAAATCCCATTCTTAGGGGAGGGAGAAGGGCCTGGCAATCCACTCCCATGGCAATCCCAAAGCACTCAGCCGTTGAAAACCCTATGAGGGTCGCTATGAGTCGGATACCAACTTGATGGCACCTAACAACAACAACAACATTCTTAGGGGAGGGAAAGTATGATGTAAACTCAACATACAAAGAGATGCACTCGCATGAGAATTACTACTGAAAGAAATTTTCCTCTCTCTGATGTTCATTCCATAAAAAAAGAAACCTGCCTGAAAGATACTTGTCGAAATCTACATGAAGTGGGATGACTACTTTTCATTTATGTAGCTTCCTCACCCTCCTGACCACATGAAATGACTATGCATCATTATTGCCTACAGGGTTGGATTGGGCTGAGAGTTAGCTCAGTTGGCAGAATGCCACTCTGTACTCTCTGAAGCCCTGAGTTAGATAGACAGCACTGAAGAAGTGGGAGAAGGACATGGCAATCCACTACTGAAGCAATCCCGTAAAAATCAATCAGCCATTGAAAACCCTATGAGGGTCACGATGAGTTGGACCCAACTTGATGGCACCTAACAACAACAATAAAAACAACAACAACAACAGTGTTGGATTACTGTACTTTTCTAACACACGCTCCAAAGTACAGCCTATGGATAGACTTTATATAACCCTATTGTATAGCAAGTCTATAGCCCTACCATCCTGGGATCTGATCTCATCAGATCTCGGAAGCAAATAGTGTTGGGCCTGGTTAGTGCATGGGTGGGAGACTGCTTGGAAATACAGGGTGCTGTAGATTTGGGAGAAAGACCTAGCAGCCCACTCCCCAATCAGCCATCAAAAACCTTAGGAATAACAGAGAAGCACTGACAACAGTGCCAGGCATGGCACAGGGTCAGGTAGCGTTTTGTCTGTTGTACTTATGGTCACTTTGAGTCAGACCTGACCAGACAGCATTGTGTAGCAAAGCAGGCTTCTAGTTCGAGTTTCCTGTATTGCTTTTCCATAGGCAGAGAGCTTGAAAGGACAGATGCCTCATGCAGACCTAATCTGGCATCATAACCTTTTTGTTAGTCAGTTGGGTGACATTGAGTGAGACATGACTCATACCGACCCTATGTATAACAGAACAAAACACTATTCGACACTGTGTCATATTTTTTTTAACGTCTGAGCCCTTTGCTGCAGTGACTGTGTTTCTTCTCACTTTGAGTTGTGCCACATCAGCAAAACTAGGTCCCAGGGTCTTTACTCCATTCCTATCCTTAAGGTCAACTCTATTTTAAGGAGGCAACTCTTTCTCAGTTGTTTCTTCGATGCCTTCCAGCCTGGGAGTCTCATTTTCTGGCACTAAGCTTGACAGTGCCTCTCGGCTATTCATAGGGTTTTCAATGGCTAATTATTTTGGGAGTTGGCGGCCTGGTCCTTCTCCCTAGTCTTAGTCTGGAAGCTCAGCTGAAACCTATCCACCATGGGTGGCTTGGAGGGTATATGATATACCAGTGGCATAGCTTTCAGCATCACAGCAACACACAAGCCCCCACAACACGACAGGGTGACAGACACTTGGGGGTCACAACCATTTACTGCAGCACAAAACAGAGTCCAATCTTAGAGTCCTGAGACAGGAGAGAGGAAGGCTCCATTTTCTTTTTTTTTCTTTTTCTTTTTTTTTTGGGGGGGGTACTGGGGGTTGAACCCAGGGCCTCACACCTGCATGCTCTGCAAGTGCTGGACCACTGAGCTGTACCCCCAGCCCATTTTTTTACTTTTATTTGAGACAGAGTCTTGCTAAGTTATGTAGACTGCCTCTAGTCTCGAACATGTGATCCTCCTGCCCCCGCTTCCCGAGCCGCTGGGATTACAGGTGTGTGCCACCACGCCCGGCCCCATTTTCTCTTCTGTGACTGCTTCCAGCTCCTTTTGCCCCTTTTGGAGATGGTGATAGCAGCCACAATGGGCAGATCCTTCCCAGAA
>VMDO01035480.1:0-16046 GCA_007922755.1 Pedetes capensis | reverse complement strand
GGGCTGGGATTTAGCTCAGTGGGTAGAGCGCTGCGCTGCAGTCTCTGAGGCCCCGAGTTCAATTCCCAGCACCGCAAAAATGGGAGAAGGGCCTGGCAATCCACTCCCAAGGCAATCCCGAAGCACTCAGCCATTGAAAACCCTATGAGGGTCGCTATGAGTTGGATACCGACTCGATGGCACCTAACAACAACAACAACATTGTTGTTGTTAGGTGCATTGAGTTGGGTCTGACTCTAGTGACCCTGTGTACAACAGAAGGAAATGCTCCCCAACACTCTGCCATGCCCAGCGCAATTGTCAGTGCTTCTCTGCAATCCTGGGGTTTTCTGTGGTGGATGGTTTTGAGAGTAGGCCGCCAGATCCTTTTTTCAGATCTATATGTATTAAATGTCTAATAACACTATAATTTCAAAATGGTTATATTTTAAAATATTTACTCCAATTAAATGCCATAGAAGATTTTCCTGTGTCTTCTATTGATGATAAACCAAAAATGTTGCTAATATTGCTATGTTTTTTTTTCTGCACATGCATCTGAAAGAAATGTAAAATTTTGACATAGGTTAGCTAGTATGAAATATAGTCCATATGATCAATTATTTATCCCTATATATAAACCACTATGAAACTTAGTACCTTTAATTTTCTTTCTATTTTATCTTTCACAGTTCTTTGCTTGGCTCGGCTTAACGGAGGATATTCTCACTTGGATTCATATATTTAGTCAGATCAAAGATATGGACACTGTCCTACAGGCTCTATTGGGAGCTGTGGGGAATTAGCTAATTGATTGCCTGTTACCCAGCCTTGGCTTCTGACTACATTCTAAAAATACTTACAAGATCAATTTCCAAGACCTTAAAAAACTGAAAGTTGTGTTATAATCTAGTAGATTCAAAATATCACTACTACCATAATCTATTGGTGAAGCAAACCACCAAATCCTGGTCAGAAATATGAAAGTACAATTAAGCTCTATGTCTCAGTGGAAGGAACTTTTAAAACATCGTGAACATCTTATTCCACCATACTCTCCAAGTTCATGTTGTTGTTCTTGTGAGCCCATCCAAGTTCACAGACAACTTAAGTTCTATCTATGAACTATGAATTTAAAGAACACTAGAGGTGTCGGGCACGGTGGAGCATGCCTGTAATCCTAGCATCTTGGGGGTGGAAGCAGGGGGATCGCAAGTTCCAGACCAGAGACAGCCTGCGTAACTTGGCAAGACCCTGTCTCAAAAAGTAAAAAAAAATGGGCTGAGGGTGCAGCTCAGTGGTCCAGCACTTGCAGAGCATGCAAGTGTGAGGCCCTGGGTCCAACCCCCAGTACTGCAAAAATATATAAATAAATAAGGAAAAAAATAAAAAGAACACTAGCGGTAATGGGAGATATAACAATTTAGAATTATGAGTAAAAGCTACTTTTTGAAGTTTTTAAGTTTGCAAATTGACAGTGGGAAGGGAAAATTGAAAATAATAAGAAAAGATGTTTTAAGGATTGTATAGATAGGAAGTGACCATAAAAAAAAATCCTCTACATTTGGTACTACTGGTATGAAGCAGTAATAGTCAAATAAAGCCACATGAATTTAAAGAGAAATATATGCTTGATTATCATGATTCACAATTATAAAATAACCATCAGCAAAAAAAAAAAAAATAGCAACTTGACTAAACCACATAAGAAAAGCCTTTTTTTTTTTACAAAGAATGACACAAGGTAAAATAAAATTAAATAAAGGAAAATGTACACAGAAGAAATAAATTTGTATTGAAGTGTATTATTTCATAATAAATTTCTGATGTCCATTGTTGTTGTTGTTGTTGTTAGGTGCCCTTGAGTCGGTATCTGACTCAGAGACCCTCAGAGGGTTTTCAACGGCTGACTGTTTTGGGATTGCCTTGGGAGTGGATTGCCAGGCCCTTCTCCCATTAATGGAAGACAAAAGTGATCATAGTAGGGAAAAGTCGTGTAATGTTATACAGTTTATAAGAACATGGACTTGAAATGATTAAAAACAAGGTTGAAAATAAATATCTGGGCACTATGGCTTTTCTATGTTTTATTGAATATGCAAGGGCATTTGACTGTGTGTATCATAACAAATTGTGGATAACACTTCAAAAAATGGGAACACCAGAGCTCCTCGTTGTACTCATGAGGAACCTATACGGGAACAAGGAAGCAATTGTTTGAATAGAACAAGGAAGCACTGCCTGGTTTAAAGTTGAGAAAGGTGTGCATCAGGGCTATATACTTTCACCATATCTCTTCAATTTATATGCTAAGCAAATGATCTGAGAAGTTGGACTTTATGAGGAAGAATATGGTAGAATATGGTATCTCAATTGGAGGAAGATTCATTAACAACCTGCATTATGCAGATGACACAACTCTGCTTGCTGAAAGTGAAGAGGATTTAAAACATTTACTGTTGAAGATCAAAGAACATACCCTTCAGTATGGATTGCGACTAAACATCAGCAAAACAAAAATCCTTACCACTGGGCCAGTATGCAACTTCACAATAAATGGAGTAAAGATTGAGGTTGTCCAAGATTTTGCTTTACTTGGTTCTACAATCAATACCCATGGAAGAAGCAGTCAAGAAATCAAAAGATGCATTGCATTGGGGAAAGCTGTGGCAAAAGATCTCTTTAAAGTATTGAAAAGTAAAGATTTCACATTAAAGACGAAAGTCTACCTGAGTAAAGCCATGGTATTTTTAGTCCCATATGGTTTTGAAAGCTGAACATTCAACAAGGGAGACAGGAGAAGAAATGATGCTTTTGAATTATGGTGTTGGAGATGATTATTGAATATACCATGGACTGCCAAAAGAAGCGACACATCTGTCCTAGAAGAAGTGCAACCAGGGTGCTCCTTGGAAGCAAGGATGGCTAGACTGCATCTTACGTATTTTGGAGATGTAGTCACAGAGATCAATCCCTGGAGAAAGACATCATGCTTGGGAGAGTGGCAGGTCAACAAAGGAAAGGAAAACCCTCCAGCAGATGAATTGACATAGTGTCTGCATCAGTGGGCTTAAACATAAATAAGGATGTGTGCATGGCACAGAATCGGGGAGTGTTTTGATCTGCTGTACATAGGATCACTATGAGTCTGACTTGACTGGATGGCACCTATCAACAACAATATGGAGGAACAGAAATATTTAAGGACTTTAGGATTGTCAGCAATTCAAATCAGTGTTTCTTCCTTCTTGTTAAGTGCCATCCAGTTGGGTCCAACTCATAGAGACCCCATGAACAACAAAATGAATTATTACCTAATGCTGTGCCATGCATATGATCTGTTTTTATGCTTAAGCCCATTTTTGCAGATACTGTGGCAATGCATCTAGTAGTGGGTCTTCCTTTTATTATTGTTATTTTTGGTGATGCACCACTCTGCCAATCATGATGTCCTTATCAAGAATTAGTTCTTCCTGACATGTCTAAAATACCTAAAACATAGTCTAGCCATCCTTGCCTCCAAAGAGTCCTCTGGTGGCACTTCTAGGACAGATTTCTTGGTTCTTTTGACAGTCCATAGTATAGTCAATATTCTTCTCTAGTACCATAATTCAAAAGCCTCAGTTCTTCTCCTGCCTCCCTTATTCATCTTCCAGGTTTCAAAACATGCAACACAACTGCAAATACTATGGCATGAATCAGGTTCACCTTCATCTCCAATGTGATGAGATCTTTACTTTTCACTGTTTTAAGTAAGCCTTTTGCAACAGCTTTTCCCAAAATAATGTGTCTTTTGACTGCTTGACGGCTGCTTCCATGTTGATTGTTGAACCAGGTAAAACAAAACATTTGACAGCCTCAATCTTTTCTCCATTTATCTTGAAGCTGTGTTCTGACCCAGTTGTAAGGATTTCTGTTTCCTTGATTTTGAGGTGCAATCCATACTGAAGGCTGTGTTCTTTGATTTTCATTAGTAAATGTCCCAAATTTCTTCACTTTGATCAAGCAAAGTTGTGGCATCTGCATACACAAGTTGTTAATAATTCTTCCTCCAATCCTGATGTGACATTCTTCTTCATGAAGTCCAGCTTCTTGGATTATTTGCTTCACATAGAGAGTAAAGAGATATGATGAAGGGATCCAGCTCTGATGCACACCTTTCTTGACTTTAAACTAAGCAGTGTTCATTGTTGGTTGGATGCAAACTGATGTTTATGTTAATCTCTTCTAAAGTTAAACATACACTTACTACATGAACCAGAAATACTACTCCTTGGTATTTTCAATAATGATGTGAAAAAATATGTCAAATATATGTCAAAGACATACTTAAATATTCATATTAGCTTTATTCATCACAACCAAAAAAGGATGCAATTCAATGTCCACCAAATTATGTGTGGAAAAAATCAAATATTTTCATAGCCACATGCCAGCATATTCCTTATTAGGAAAAAATGGAGAAGCAAATAATATTGCCACATATAAAAGCTTTGATAGGTCACAAAAGCATTTTTCTCAGTGAATGCTGTTAGAAACAAAAGTTCTCACACTATATGATTTCATCCATAGGAAATACAAGAAAAGGCAAAGCTATAGTGACAGAACACAGACCACATCCTGTAGGAAAAATAAGCAAATTTACTGCCACAGATGAAGAAAATAATCTGCATGATAATGATGTTGAAAATTCTTAGTAACAGGCTGATACACATTCAGTTGTATTTGATACTATATTTATATATTTCCAAAATTATACATATACCTATTTATCTTCCTATAATTCTGTGTGTGTGTGTGTGTGTGTGTGTGTGTGTGTGTGTGTGTGTGTTCCCTCTCTCATCTCTCTTCTGACTGGAAAATTAGAAAGGGAGAAACTTACAATGTGTATTCTGCATCCTTCTCACTCCACCTTAGTGAGCTACTCTGAGGGGGCAGATAGTTTCTGTGGAGGAAGATCAGCCCAGGACCTGCACTGCATATTCCTTGAGTCAGAGTTAGGAAGTCCACTTACAATAGTTTCAAATTAGCTCCTTAAACTCAGAATGACCACAAATAAATATAACATTTACATAGTTATGTGCCTGGCTCATTCTAATTTTCAAATGGATCAAAATTAGGGAAGAGTAAAGGTTTTAGGGAATATCTTGAGCATTGTCAAATTCTTTTAACACTTAATATATAAACTTGGGTTTAAGATTTTTTTAAACTAGCAGTTGTTGTTGCTGTTGTTAGGTGCCATAGTATGGGTCTGACTTGTACCGACCCTCCTACAGTTTTTAATGACTGCTTGTTTCAGGATTGTTTCAGGAATGGGCTGCCAGTTCCTCCTCCCATTTTTGCGGTGCTTGAGATTGAACCCAGGGCCTCAGAGAGCACAGAGCAAACACTGTGCCTCAATATAGAATTTAGGAAGCAAAATGTGAAGAGGATTTGATCATTCAGTGCACACACACATATGTTTGTGTATGTGTGTGAGTGTGCTATTAAAAAAAATAGAACCTGAAGAAGGAGTGGAAGATTAAGATATAGAAAATGCTATTTATTGACAGTTTCCTGGGCAAAGAGTATAAGAAATGCACTGTTGACTATTGAAGGCATTCATGTTCTCCCTTCAGGCAGGTGTCATATCCGCTTGATCTGTTAAATATTTCATAGTCAAAAGACAAAATTTCAATAGTACATAAAATGAGTAACAATATTAGAACTTGAGAGCTAAGGGTGTAAATACTTGATAGTGTGGTTGTCTAAAATACATGAAGCCCTGAATTTTGTCCCAAGTAACACAAAACACAAAAAACAAAATCAGATGACTAGAATTTGAAGAAAAGCAAGAAAAACTTCTCTATAGAGTTAAGAGCAGTATTGTAAAGAACTGACAACTGATTGAATTTAAAATGCAATGTAAGAGAATAGTGACAATGGAAGGGCTTAATGTACTGTAATTTCAGAGGTCAGTCCAAATGCTCTGTCCTATATGGATTCTTCAGAGAGCTAACTCAATGTATTTTAATGCTTTTTCCATCATTCTTTGTAAAAAATTTATAAGAATTGCTGCAAGATATATAATTGTGACTTATGTCCATATCATATAATCTAAATTAGAACACATACTTACAGTGGTTATGGTGTATATCTAAATAAAATAAATCATATCCTAAAAACACTTATTAATAAATTCAAACAGCCTATAGTTTTTATACTTAAATGTAGATAGTTATGATTTGTTCTAGTTCCTTGAATGAAAAGCGAGGAGTGCAATAATTTTAAGATAAATTGGTGAATATAATAATGTCAAAACCATAAGGTTTTGTAATAAATGAGTCAGTCAGAAAGTGAAGAAAGTAAAATGTGTTACATTGAAAAAAAGCTCATCAGTAGGTAAGGAATCTGATATAGAAACATTTATTTAATCTAACAGTTAATAAAATATGACATAAATGTGGAATATTTGACACACTATAGGAGTACATGTTTTAAAATGTAGAAAATGCAAATGCAAATTATCTTTATTTCTTAATTGGTTCACATTGAATTTATTTATTTATTTACTTTTTTTTTTTTTTATCGGTAACTGGGGTCTGAACCCAGGGCCTCGTGCTTGCATGCTTTGCAAGTGCTGGACCACTGAGCGGCACCCCCAATCCATTTTTTTTACTTTTTGAGACAGGGTCTCTCTAAATTAGGCAGACTGCCTCTGGTCTCGAACTTGCGATCTTCCTGCCTCCCGCTCCTGACCTGCTGGGATTATAGGCGTGGGCCACTCTGCCCAGCTCATTGGAATATTTTGTTGTTGTTGTTGTTAACTGCCATCTAGTCAGTACCTGACTCATAGGGACCCTACATACAAGAGGCGAAGCACTATTATTAGTGCTTCTCTGCTATTCATAAGGTTTTCAATGGTTGATTGTTTTTTTCACAGGGGAGGGGGGCCGGGGAGTAGATTGTCAGGTCCTTCTCCCAAGCCTACACCAAGTACTAACAAGGCCTGACCTGCTTAGCTTCCGAGATCTGATGGGATCAGACTCCACAGTGGTACGGCTGCAGGGCTGAAATATCTAGGTTTTGTGTAATTCTTTAGTAAATAGCACATTTTGAAATATATTTAGGCCAAGAATGGTGGTGCATATCTCTTATCCCAGAACAAGGGAGGAGGAGGCCAGAGAATCATGGGATCAAGTCTAGACTAGACTGGATAGCAAGACACTGTCTCAAAACAAAGCAAAACAAAAAGTCACTACATATGTAAAAAACCTTTTTTCAGAAACAATCAATTTTTCTTTCATTTTATCTGAATATATAGCTTAAATATTAAACAGTTGTCAAGAACTAATGATATTCAGTGAAGAAAATACATCATAAACCTGAGAATATTATGTATAACTCATACCATTGCAGCTGTAGAGGTTTAAGAAAAGTAGAAAAGAGAAGAATTAAAACATCTACTACTCATTATGTTTAGTAGTACCCCTGATACTTATTTTTTTATTCTTGATATTAGTTTCAATTAAAAAATAAATGGACCCAAGACCTCAAGTACATTATGTTGGAATATCACATAGTTGTTTCCATGTCCCCCAAATAATATTAACAAGGGCATCACTGCCAATGGTTTGGAGTTTTTGCTAATACCATTTAGGGTTTTAGCTTTACATTCTATGACATGTCTGTCTATCTTCTTGGATATATTCTTAAAAATATGTGTAAAATACCAAAAACTTTTTCTGCAAGATCACAAAAGACATATTGAAAGGAAAATATTTTCTTAAAATGACTCCATAAATTTACCTAATTTGAATATGTGAGCAATAACAATTCAGGAGAGGAGCTTGAAATACATCCCAATTTTCACTGCTGCAATGTATGCAATAAGAAAAGTAATGTCCCAATTCCACATTTTTACTTGTGAAAAGAATGGAAATAAAAATTCTGTTGCACAAAACTATGAAAGATTGTGCTATTATACTGGTCCACTATTTCAAAACACCTTATACAAGTTCACTAAAATTGGAGGTTTATAATTTTGTGAATTACTATTTGTTGTTGTTAGGTGCCTTGGAGTTGGTATCCAACTCATAGCAACCCTACATACAACAGGTGAAACACTATTGTCAGTGCTTCTCTGCTATTCACAGGGATTTCAATGGCTGATTGATTTTTGGGAGTGGGTTATCAGGTCCATCTCCGAAGCCTACAGCACCTGGAGTTCCCAGGCGGTCTCCCATCCAAGTACTAACCAGGCTCAACTCTGCTTAGCTTCCAAGATCTGATGGGATAGGTCACCATGGTGGTACAGCTGCAGATGTCAGTTACTATAGGAAATACTAAATTCTTGCTGACAGTATTTATTTAAGTATATCTTGAAATGGTTATTTCTATTTTGCTGTTCATAAAAGAAAAAGAGAAAGAAAAAGAAAATACATGTGGACTTCTGTTTTATTCTGTTGTTGTTGTTGTTGTTGTTGTTGTTAGGTGCCCTGGGGTATCTGACTCATAGTGCCCTTTCCTACAATAGGCAAACACTATTGTCAGCGATTTTCTGCTGTTCATAGGTTTTCAATGGCGGATTGATTTTTGGGAGTGGATTGCCAAGTCCGTCTCCCAAGCCTGCAGTATCTGGTGTTCCGAAGTGGTCTCCCATCCAAGTACTAACCAGGCCTGACCCTGCTTAGGTTCCGAGATCTGACGCGATTGGATTACACAGGGCTTTAGCTGCTAGCTTTATATGACTATTAGTGAACTTAAAAGAATTTTAGTAGATGTTCGTTTTATTTATTTTTTTCTATAAAATTGAAGCACAAATGAATGTTCAGTTCCTTTCCCATCACCTTTTAATCCCTTGCCCACTTATCATTTGACGCCATTCTTTTTTTTTTTTTTTTTTTTTTTTTTTGCGGTACTGGGAATTGAACCCACAGCCTCCCGCCTGCGTGCTTTGCAAGTGCTGGATCACTGAGCTGTGCCCCCAGCCCATTTATTTATTTTACTTTTTGAGTCAGGGTCTTGCTAAATTATGCAGACTGCCTCTGGTCTCGAACTTGCGATCCTCCCACCTCTACCTCCCAAGCCACTGGGATTACAGGCGTGTGCTACCTTGCCTGGCGCTATTTGACGCCATTCTTTGGCAAATTCCTGTTACATTATAAATCAAACATATGACTTTACTTCCCTTAACTAAGTAATACAAGAAAGAAAATAAAGTTATAGGAAATCTGATAAGCAGTAATGAGAACCCATAGTGTGTAACAACAATTCTATTTCCACTTGCTATGAAACTGTCTCTAACTTTTGCTCCACTCTTCATGCCTCCTTACTTTTTAATTTCATTTATCAAATTGAGTTTTCTGTAACAAAAGCCTTTAGTTTCTGCCTTAATGTTTAGAAACATAACTATATTCACATTTATTTGCTTTCAATTAGTGTTTTAGAAAAAGTTTAACATCTCAATCCCACTAATCATGCCCAAGGCTATTTTTCCTTCAGTTTTATTAGACTTATTTTTAATTATTCATAAGTTTACAATAAAACTTGGTGGACAGTACAAAGATTTGCCACATACCTTAAACTTCCATATACATAGACTTCCCCATTGTCAACATTTCTCATCAGAAAAACATATTTGTTAACATTGATAAACTTCCGCTGACACATCATTCTGACTTAAGGGATTGTCAACCTAAGTTTACATTTGATGTTGTATATTCTATGTGTTTTGAAAAATAAATCATGACATGTATCCACCATTATCATTATCATTATCATTATCACCAGTATCATACATAGTAGATGATACTATTTAAAAATACTCTCTTCCATCTGCCCTAGCCTCTGATGACTACTGATCTTTTTACTGTCTCCATAGTTCAGGCTTTTCTAGAAGGACATATAGCTAGAATCAGAAGTATATGGCCCTGTCAGATTGGCTTTTTCCTTCAGTAATATCTATTTTTGTTTTCTCCATACATTTTCATAAACTACTCCTTTTTATCTGTGAATGAAATTTCATTCTTAGTATCACAGTTTATTTATTCACTCACCTACTGGGGGCAGGTTGTTTCCATATTATGTTATTGTTGTTAGGTGCCATTGAGTCGGTATCCAACTCATAGTGACCCACATAGGGTTTTCAATGGCTGACTGTTTTTTGGGATTGTCTTGGGAGTGGATTGCCAGGTCCTTCTCCCATTTTTGCGGCACTGGGAATTGAACTCGGGACCTCAGAGACTGCAGCACAGCTCTCTACCAACTGAGCTAGATCCCAGCCCTTCCATATTTTAGGAATTATAAATACAGCTACTAAATTATCTATGGGCAAGTTTGGGTAGAAATAATTTTTAGGACTATAATTCTTGTTTTGTACGTTAAGAATATGTTTAGTTTTGAAGAAATTGCCAGTTTTCTAAAGTGGCTGTACCATATTGATTTCCACCAGAGATAAAGGAGTGTTCCTGTTGCTTCACCTCCCTTTCAGCATTTGGTTAGGTTGTTGTTTGTTGTTAGGTGTTGTCAAGTCAGATCCAAATAGGGATCCTCATAGGGTATTCAATAGCTGATTCTTTCAAAATTGCTTTGGGAGTGAGATTGCCATGTCCTTTTCCTGATTGGTAAGGTCCTGGTAAGGTAGTGTCCTGGATTTTATCCATTTTAATCACTGTGTAATGGTAGCATTGTTTTAATGTGCATATAATGATATACGATATGAAGCATTTTTTCATGTGCTTATTTTTTTTCTGTATATCTTTACAGGTAAACTGATTTCCAAAGACTTTTTTATAAAATCAGGTCATTCATTTTCTTACTATTGCTGTTTAATAGTTCTGTGTATATCTTTGGATAACTCCTTTATCAGATAAGTCTTATGCAAATATTTTTTCCCAGTTTGTAACTTATCTTCTCATTCTCTTGACATTGTCCTTCACAGAGCAGACATTTTTTACTTTAATGAAGTCTAGTTAATCAATATTTTCTTTCATTGATCCTGTCATCTTTTAATATCAAAAAAGTCATTGCGAAATCCAAAGTCACTGAGATTTTCTCCTATGTTATCTTTTAAAATTTTACACTCTTATTTCATTTTACAGTGAGTGATGTGTTTTCAGTTAAAGTTTGTAAAAAGTGTAGAGTTTTCATCTAGATTCATTGTTTTTGCGTATGAATCATCACTTGTTCCAATATCACTTGTTGAAAAGTTACCTTTGCTCTAGTGTGTTTACTTCTATGTCATACACCAGCTGATTGTATTTATGGGAGTTTATTCTGAGTTCTAATTCTATTCCACTCATCTATTATTTCATCTAACAAGGGCTTTTCATTTTATCTATTATGAATGTTATAACCTCCTTTCTCTTCAATGTCCATACTTCTCTTTCTCTCTGTTCTTCCATATCTTTGATTTCTCTATATTTATTTACTGTTTGCATGCTGTCAATAAAATTTGCTAAAATTATTTCTGTCTTTAGAAAAACAGTTCTCTAGTCAGGCATGGTGGCTCACATCTATAATCCCAGAGAATGAGGAGGTGGAAGCAAGAAGATTGTAAATCCAGCACCAGGGACAGCCTGTGTAATTTAGCAAGACTATCTCCAAGTAAAAAGCTTTTTAAAAAACAGGTTGAGTGTGCAACTCAGTGGTATAGCATTTACAAAGCATCCAAGTGTGAGTCCCTTGGTTCAACCCCATCAGTATTGGAAAAAAAGAGTTTTTTTCCCCTTGATAACAGTAATTTCTTTTCACAGTTTATTTTCTCTCACTTGATATTCACTGTTATACTCTAGTTCCATGAAACTTATAACAGTTTATCACTCCTGGGTTTAAAGACTTTCACCAATATTCATTCCAGTATTGACTTAGTTAAGTGTCTTTTTATTTCAAATATTTTGCCTTACTTATATTTATTTTTTGAAAATCTGTATTAGATAGTGCCCACTCTTCTCTGAAAAATCATGTTTCGCAAAATGTGAGTGTTCCACATAGCCCCATCATTGGCCATTTTTTCTCTTTCCCCTTCTCATTCCTGTCTTTACAGTGTTGCCCATTTCAACTTATTTTGGATGATGACTCCAAAACAAATACCTAGTGGGGAACAGGTTTGTTTAAATTCTGATTTGCTCTTCAAGATGGGAATGTGTATCATTTTCTTAATATTCTTGTTTGTATCCTCATTCACTTTCTTGACTGGAGATTTAAATGAAAAACTGTATGTATAAGTCATTTCCCCATCCTTTTCCCTATTGGCAATGGGCTATCCCCATTCTACCCACTCAGAATTTGTTCCTATGGAGAAAGAGTTCCCCTGCTCTGCCTAATCCTGAGATTAATAACATAGACCCCATTTGCAAAAGCAATAAATTACATATATTTCCTAAAATCAAATTTGTTAGTTATAAAAGCAATTTAAAATATTTAGCTGATTTACTCATCATACTTCAAAAATAGATAAAAATCAAGAGAAAGGAGAGGCACAGTGTCTTGAGCCTTCTCAAAACCTGTAATATCTGGTATAAAAATTTAACATAGGAGTTTTAAAAATTAGAACACAGGAAAAAAGTGTGAAGAAGCTCTTGGTGGCCCAGAACATGTGCTTTTAGACTTGAACATTAGATAAGTTTTAAGTAATTTATTTTGTACCTACTACAATTGGGCTGCTGAGTGATTCAATAAGCTGTTCTGCAATGTCCTCAAAGACTTGGTTCTCAATTCTGTTTTCCATGTGTCAACTTCTTTCTATATTTGATGACTTTGAAGATTATGAAATGATTGTGCACATCAAAAAAACTATGAAATTCTTTGATGCAAGAAAGGAAAAAGCAAAATCATTTTCTCAATTGATCCCTTCAATATCTGAAACTTAGGCTGTTTCAACCTCTGAAGAAATGAGTCAGTAAGCAGTAGAGAAATTCTTTGAGTTAACTGACTTTTATTTGGGCTTATATTTAGAGGTGCCATTCAGAAATGAACTGCTGTGACTGCATTGGATTTGTACTCAAATAGTGGATCCTCCTTCCTGAAAAGGGCCACGCAGGACCTAGTCAATGGAGTCTTACAAGCTTTGTCTTAATGAAAGCAGCTTCAGTTGTTTGCTCTAGTGTATCATAAATTCTTATCATATTATATGCATTTGGTGATTAAATAACAAAAGTTGGGAATGTCTGGATTTTTAAAACAATTGAGACTTGCCCCTAATGCTAAAAAGGACTTATTTTCCTGAAATGAAATGACTGTGTTTTTAAAAGCAAATAACAATGTAAGTGTTCTATCGAGAATGGAGGGACAAATGTTGGGAATGAGTGCTGAATGAACACACAGAATTGTCCACTTGGAAGGCTTTTTGTTCCCTTTCAAACTAAAAACTAAAATCAAAAAATCATTGTGACCTGATATCAACCAATTTACCAACATATGTAACTGGGGAAATCTCCTAATGCATTGATCTGTTCTTTCTTGCCTCCATATCTTTTACAAACTGATTTTTGTTTTCAGGGACTTCTTTCTCTCTTGATTAGAATTTTCCTCCTTCGTCATTCATGGCTCATATATTTTTGAAAGCACTTGCAAAAAGGCCAAAATTGGTCCATCATTGTTTTCCCATACTACTTCTTTTATCAAATTACAATTATATGCCTGTGCTTATAATTATAGAATCATAAATTATGTATGATTTATTTGAAAGGACTTTAAAGTTTGTCAATTCCTAGAAGATAAGAATAATATCTTCTAGAGGGCAAGGGAGGTAACTCAATGGTTGAGCAAAAGCTTAGCCTGTGTGAGGCTTTAGGTTCAATACCCAGAACACATATACACACACGCGAATAAGTTTTAGTTGTACATTTGGTCTGTCAAGTACAGTTCGATATCTATAATTGGTCGTCATTTTTAGAGCAACAAATATTTCCTCATCCCCATTTTTGAAAATAAAATTTGGGGTTCAGAACACACAGAAACAGAAGAGATAATTCCTTTTCTTTTTGATAAAAGAAATAATGGAACTAGTTGATGATTTGTCTATTTAAAGTGATGGCCTTCCAGTATTATTACTGGTGTATTTTGTGAGTATGATAACAGAACTGGGGTGGGGCTTGTTGGAACATGCCTATAATCTCAGCACTCAGGAGGCTGAGGCAGCAGAATCCACCTGAGTTGAAGGCAAACCTGGTCTATAGTGCATTCAAGCTCAGCCTGAGTTACACAAGGAGATGATGTCAGTCACACAAAAAAATCAAATACAGAAGGAAAAAGAAAGAAAGAAAGAAAGAAAGAAAGAAAGAGAAAGAAAGAAAGCTAAAGACTGATAATATAAATTGTTGTTGTTGTTGTTGTTGTTAGGTGCTGTCAAGTCGGTATCCCACTCATAGCGACCCTCATAGGGTTTTCAATGGCTGACTGTTTCGGGATTGCCTTGGGAGTGGATTGCCAGTCCCTTCTCCCTTTTTTGGTGTACTGGGAATTGAACTCAGGACCTTAGAGACTGCAGCGCAGTGCTCTACCAACTGAGCTAAATCCCAGCCCAATATAAATTATATAATGTATAAAATCCTTGCAAAAAGTAATAAATAAATGAGAGAAATTTTCAATGATCTAAAAAGAAAAATAAAATATCCATAGGGAATACTAAGGCTACCTTAAAGGATCATGGTTAACTCTATAATGTTAAAAACAAGAATAAACTGTCATTTAAATGGGGCACTAGGACATTATACCAATACACTCTATTAGTATGGATAATGTTGCCTCGTATTTGCTACATTGCAGTGGTTTAGTTACATGTACATTGTATTAATTAAAATGTGCATCATCTTCATGAGGGCAATTATTAGGTTTCTCTTCATCATTGTGTTAGTAACTAGAAAGTTTTCTGGCACTTGACAAGTGTTATTTAATGTTTGTTTAATGAATAGAAATATATATGAGTGTGCATGTTCTTAAATCTCAATTCTGAAATACTATTATTGTAAAACTAGTATTTGAGCTTCTGTACTAGAATTTAGTTTACCTCATAATAAAATTGCAACTATCAACTGGAATAAAGCAAGAACTGAGCATTTAGAATAAAAAATCCAGGAAAAGCAAATGGTGACAGAGAAAAAATTCAAACAAATTCAAACCGTAAACTAAAATCTAATGATATATATAAAAAAGGAAGAAACTACAATGTTTGTAATAATTACCCCAGATAATGTGTGGTTGGAAAAAAAGTGAGAAGATAAAGTGGTCAAAGCAAGCTAATTCTAAATAAATTTTTTATAAAAATAAAATGATGTGGCTAAAATTGTGTCTTGTCATTAATTTTTTTTCTTAGCTGAATGGTACTCATAAATAACTAAAAATTTCAGATTGAATGAATTCATTTGAAGAGAGAATTTAGCAAAGAATACATGTAATAGTGGCAAAGCTTCTATAAGGTTGATCTCAAAAAATAGCTAACTTTAGACAAAATATACTAATCAACAATCTGAAGGCAATGTTGATTGATCAAAGGAAGCTGCGTATAACAGGTTAGTCAGTATATGGGGAAAAAGGGAAGGAAGTGGGAACAGTTACATTCTGAATGCTTCTTGCCTGAAATCTGGAAATTATCACCACCTACAGCATCAAAATCCTGAATAGACACCCTCAAACCCACCAAACTGAAGAACCAGAATAAAGTTTGGAGTAAAAATGGCAGCTAGAAATTTGTGTGAAAATGTTAATTAGGACGAATAAACAGTAAATATGACATATAAACTTTGCATAGAAACTCATTTTAAATCTCCAATTTGTTCCCAAATTCTGTATTTTAATTAAGAGTTAACCTCTGATTTTCCTTGAGGTTATAAAGTCCAAGCAGCCAAACTAACATTAAAGCAACAGATAAGTGATTACTTTGCTCTACAACGGAGAAAAAATTTAAATCCAGCCTAGGCAAAAGACAAAAATTAACAACAAATAAAAGGATACTTTGAAAAAGAATATCATTCAGAATACCTAACTTATAACCCAAATATTACTAAAAGTAAGAAAAAGTGAAAGAAAATGTCAGTTTTAGATCAATTCTGAAGCTACCCAGATAGAATTAAAACTGACAACTTTTA
>VMDO01035479.1:0-16043 GCA_007922755.1 Pedetes capensis | reverse complement strand
GACTTCCAGTACCGCGGGGGAAAAAAAAAAAAAAGACTGGTTACATTATCCATTTATTTTTGCATGTTTTCTTCTATTAGCATTAAGGGTATCACTATATTAATCATAATTTAACAAAAATCCTGACCTAATAATTCTAACATCCTTGCCATATCATATCTGACTCAGATTTTGAT
Source organism: Pedetes capensis (assembly GCA_007922755.1). Taxonomy (NCBI): domain Eukaryota; kingdom Metazoa; phylum Chordata; class Mammalia; order Rodentia; family Pedetidae; genus Pedetes; species Pedetes capensis. Next base: position 15,867 of record VMDO01035479.1, on the reverse strand, counting down.
ACTTGCTCTGTATTTCAAATTATGTTTCTGTTATTTATTACATCTTGGAATCTGTTAGAATATGAATATGGTATAGTGAGGAAAAGAAAATTCTATTAACAAGCGTTTAGTAATGTATTGGTAAGGTGTGGAGGGAGAAGAAGGATTCTATTGTTCATTAATTAGCTCTCAATCTTTAGCTAAGTCTGTGTCTGTATAGATTGAACTTCATCTGTACTTCTCAGTTAGTTGGGATGGGATGCCTGGATAGGTCTGTAGTATTGTTTCCCTTCCCCCCAGATGGAAGACTAGAGGCAGCTGGAGGTGTGTATTTTCAGGTCAGTTAGGCTCAGTCAAAACCCAAGCATGTCAGGCTCTGGTTAAATAGTTCCTCCAGAGAGTAGACACTTTGAATAATAACTTAATATTCCTGTGTATTTCAAAATAGTTCTTTTTCCTTACCCCTTTTGAAAGAAAGAAAGGAGTTTTCTTTGATATTCACTGTGAAGATATGGTAGAGCTTCTGAAAGTAAAACTCATTAAAGTGTGGAGGAACTCCCCCCTCACCTCCCATCCCCATCCAACTGGATCTCTGCTTGTCTACACTGAGCCTCCAATAATTTGTCAGCTGTAGTTTAGATTTTCCTCCCCACGGAAGTTTTTGCTCCTGATTTCTGTTCTAGTAAATTGTAATTCCCTGTATCTACCCATTTCTTTCTCCAATTTTTAGGATAGTTTTTTACCTTGTGATCCCATGTCTCTGACAGTCGTGACAAGATTTGATTTTTCAGTTTGTTGAGTTTTTTACTTGTTAAAATAGAGTGAAGATTTTTAAGCTCCTTACATGTCAGACAGAAAATTAAATTCTGGGGAAATATCATTGTCATTTCTGACATTTGCTTCTGAGAGACAAAGCAATATATTTCCATCAGAATTGTCTGGAACACAATGAATGCTTCTTTTTGCAAACTCTGCTCAAACTATTTGCTTCCATTCCAGATAACATTTATTTCAAGTGATTCAAGATCAAAAACCTGTGATGAGAAAGTCTTTAAAGGAGTTTACATTCTTTTCCTCTTGGCTGCTTTGGGATGGCTGAAGGATAGAAGGGCATTTGTGGGGGAATATTGGGACTGGTCACCCGAGTTGCAACATGATTGTGAGATTCTCCCAATGAAATTTAAATTCCAATATTTTTATAGCAACAATACCTTTATGGGATCAAAACTTTTGTCATGCTTTTATATTTTACATTTGAGTCTTATTCATCTTGCAAGAAATGGCTATATCTAATATATCTATGTACCTTGTATCAAACCAAAGTGGGTTTTAAAGGCCTGTCATGTTCCTGAAATTTCTATGAAATTTCATGTGAAAGCATTCATGAAATGGTTTAACACTGGTAATATTTGTCCTTGCAAACAAATTCTTCTGGTTCGTGTTACCAGATAGTAAGAGCTATGGAACTCCATGGTATTTCCCATTGATCTTTGGGTCCAAGAAGATTAGCATTAAATTTAGGGCTTAATTGCAATCAGACTGACTGTATCTCTCAGCAAAATCTGTTTTTACTAATGTACGACATTTGATTGTCACAAATGCTTTAATATGTAAGTCAATTCAAAAGATCCTAGTGGATCATTATATTATCAATTAATACTAATCCATTTAAACTAAGCTAACATATATCATGCCCCTTTAAGTAATTTTCAGATTTTGAAAAATAATATGAAGATGAGAATAGAGAAAAAGGCTGAGTACATGGCACATGCATGTAATCCTAAAGACTAGGTAGGCTGAGGAAAGAAGATCATGAGTTTGAGACCAGAGGCACCTGAATAACTTAAAGAGAATCTGCCTCAAAAAAAAATTAAAAAGGCCTGGTATGGTGGGTGGTTCATGCCTGTAATCCCAGCAGCTCAGGAGGCAGAGGCAGGAGGATCACAAATTCGAGACCAGAGGCAGTCTGCATAATTTAGTGAGACCCTGTCGCAAAAACTATAAAAGTGGGCTGAGGGTGCTGCTCTGTAGCCCAGAACTTGCAAAGCATGCAAGCGTGAGGCTCTGGGTTCAATCCCCAGTACTACAAAAATAAATAAATAAATAAATAAATAAATAAAATAAAAATAAAAAGGGGATAGGGGTGTGGCTCAGTGGTAGGGTGCTTGCCTAGCATATTCAAGGCCTTAGATTAAACCTTTAGAACTGCCAAAAAAAGAAAAAAGAAAAAAACAAGAAAAGTAAAAATAAAGAAATTTAATTCAGAATAATTAGACATGGAAACATAATTTTTTTTACCAAGTGTTTTTGATTATATTTAAAAAATTCTATATTTGGAGTTTAAAAGTCTTTTCTTATTTTAGAGTTATAACAGAATACTTGGGAATGGAGAAGTTTTAGGAATTTTGTCTTTCTATTAGCAGTACAAGTGGGTCTAAAGAAGGATAAAGCTGGCTTGTTGATGTGAGATTATCAATGATGTATTAATGTGGAAACAAAAATTTTCAATTTTTTGGAGCCCTTCCTTAAAAGCTGTAAAGTATTCACTGGGATTTTCCGTGACACTCATGCCATGTGGCTATTTTACAAGCAAAATGACTGAAAGAACTAGTACTCTGGTAGTATTATCTTTGTATGAGATCTACTTTTCCACTTCAGAGCAGCACATTTTATGTTACATGGAAAATGAATGCAGGGATTTTATTTATTTTTAGATTTAAGTAAAAAGTAAACTGCATGTGTGCTACAGAGTAGCTGTCAATATTGACTAAATTGACAGAGCAATTATCTAACTTTCTATTTAATTTACCTTTCTACACATATCCACAAATCAACTGACTCAATTAACTTACAATGAGAAATTAATTTCCTAACCTGACTTGATGGCACCTAACAACAACGACAACATAACTTTTAGCATGATACAATTTAATAATATAGTAGAAAGCTTTATATATAAATGTTGGTGGGGTGCAGAGTAACAAGGCTTTTGCAGTTTCCATTATGCACCTATCACATTACATTTCATTACTGTTTTATCAACTTACAAATTTCAAGAAAAATTTTGATTAATATATACTAAAAATAATTTTATGCATTTTGGGTTTATATTCCTGTTTCTTCCCCCCATGTAAATGTATTGTTGTATCATCTATTTTGAGATTATCCTCTCCATCTTTATCCTTCCAGTTTCCCCTCCCCTTGCCTCCTTCTTCCACCTCCACTCCCCCATGAGACCCCTCCCACCTTTCTACACCTTTTTCATTTTCCCTTCTTAAATAAGCCTAGTTGATCATATATATCTCAACTACACGATCCTACACACACACACACACACACACACACACACACACACACACACATATTCTTGTCTAAGTTAGATTTAGCTTCCATATATGAGTGAGTGAGAACATATGGTATTTCTCTTTTTGGGCCTGGGTTTGCTTGCTTAAGATAATATTCTCCAGTTCCCTCCATTTTGCTGCAAATGACATTATTTCATAAGTTTTTGCTGAGTAATATTCCATTGTGTGTGTATATGTATATATACACATATAATATATGTGTATTATATATATATACATGTGTGTATAATATATGTGTATAATATATATACACACACATATATATAAACACACACACACACACACACACACACACACACACACACACATATATATATATATATATATATCTAAATTTTTAATTGATTCCTTTGATAATGGACATCTTGGTTGGTTCTGTATCCTTGCAATTGTGAAAAGAGCTGCATTAAATATGGAAATGCAGGTGTCTTTGTGTTATGATGATTTATTGACCTTTGGGTATATTCCCAGGAGTGGTGTAGTGGGGGTATATCGAGTTCTATTCTTAGTTTTCTAAAGTAGCTCCATATTGATTCCCAAAGAGGTTGAACTAATTTAAAGAAGTCTCACCAGCAGTGTAAAAGCCAGTACCAAGCTGTTTTTGCCGCTGTAGCCCTGTAGTACGGTTTGAAGTCAGGTATTGTAATTCCACCTGCATTATTTTTGCAGTTTATGATTGTTTTGGCTATTCATAGTCCTTTGGTTTCCATATGGATTTTTAGATTATTTTTTCTAGTTCTGCAAATTCTGTCATTGGGATTTTAATGTACATTGCATTAAATCTGCAAATTGCTTTTGGTAGTTTAGTCATCTTTACAATATTGTTTCTCTAAGTCCATGAGGAAGGGAGGTCCTTTCGTCTTCTAGTATCCTCAAGCAAGTTCTTTCTTTAGTGTTATGGAGTTTTCCTTGTGGAGATCTTCAGGGTTTTTGTTAGATTGTTTTCTAAATATTTAACTTTTTGTGAGGTATTGTGAATACGATTGTTGCCTTAATTTCCTTCTCTTCCTGTTCACTATTGTGGAAAGGAAACATACTGATTTCTGAGTGTTAATTTTGTGTCCTGCTACCTTACTGAAGGAGTTCACTCTAATTGTTTTCTAGAGGAATTTTTTGGTCCTTTAGATAAAGGATCATGTTGTCCATAAATAAGGATAATTGAAAGATATTTTGAACTTTTCTTTGTCTATCTGCATGCCTTTGATTTCTTTCTCTTGTCTGATTGCTTTGCTAGTTCTTTGATCACAATATTGAATAAGAGAGGAGAGAGTGGACATCCTTGTCTTATTCCTGATCTTAGAGGGAGTAGATTCAATTTTTCCCCAGTAAATATGATTTTGCCTATAGGTTTGTCATAGATCACCTTTATGATATTGAGGTATTTCCCTATTATGCTGATCTTCTCCAAGGTTTTATCATGAAAGGGTGTTGCACTGTGTCAAAGGCCTTCTCAGCATCAATGGAATAAAACAGAAATCATGAGATTTATGTTTGCAAGTCTCTTGGTATTTTGAATTACATTGACTTTCATGTATTGAACCATTCTTGCATCTGTGAAATGAAGCCCACTTGATCATGGTGTATGATAGTTTTTATGCATTGCTAAATTCAGTTTCCCAGAATTTTATTGTGGATTTTTGCACTAGTGTTCATCAGGGAAATTGGTCTGTCGTTCTCTTTCTTTGAAGTGTCCTTGCCCAGTTTTTGTATCAGAGTGATACTGGCTTCATAGGATGAGTTTGGGAGTGCCCCTCCCTTTTCTAATTTATGAAATAGTTTAAGGAGAATATGTATTAATTCTTTTTGAAGGTTTGATAAATACTGCTGTGAACATGTAGGGGCCTGGGCTTTTCTTTGTTGGGAGACTTTTAATTACTATCTCTATTTCTGTGGGTGTAATAGATGTATTTATATTGCTTATGCCCTCTGGGCTTAATTTTGGTGATTCATATGTGTTAATGAACTTATCCATTTATTCTGTATCTTTCTTCTGTACAATTTCTCATAGTATTCCCTGGGGGTCTTCTGGATTTTGTTGATATCAATGGTTATGACCCCATTCTTATCTCTATTTTTTTTTAATTTGGGATTTTTCTTCCCTTCTTTTGGTGGGATGGGCTAAGGGAACATCTATTTTATTAATATTTTCAAAGATCCAGCTCTTAGGCTCATTAATTCTTTGAATTGTCTTTTTGGATTCTAACTGGGACATTTTTACCATGATCTTTATAATTTCTGTCTGAGTGCTCCTTTTGGGATTTGCTTGATTTTGGCCCTTCTAGTACCTGAAGAAACATTATTAAATTATTTAATTGGGCCTTCTGTAACTTATTGATACCGACCTTCATGACCATGAATTTCCCTCTTAGAACTACCTTTGCTATATCCCATAAATTTTGGTAGAACGCATTTTGATTGTTGTTTGATTGCAGAAATTGTTAAATTTCCTCTGTGATTTCTTCAATGACCCATTGATCATTCAGCAGTTAATTATTTAGTCTCCATGAATTTGTAACTTTGCCAAAATTTTTCTTGCTTTTGATTTCTAGTTTTACTCCACTGTGCTCTGAAAAAGTACAGGGGTTGTTCCTATTTTCTTGTATTTGTTGAGACCATTTTTGTGGACTAAAATGTGATCAATGTTAGAAAAAGTTCGATGTGGTGCCAAGAAGAATGTATATTCCACATCAGATGGATGGAATATTCTCTAGATATCTGTAAGGTCCAGTTGGTCCATGGTGGTATTTAAGTCCCACATTTGTGTATTAATTTTTTGCTTTGATGACTTGTCTCTTGGCACAAGTGGGACATTTACATATCTCATGATAATTGTGTCTGGCCCAATGTGTTCCTTTATCTTCAATAAAATCTGATTTATGAAGCTAGGGGCCCCCGTATTTGCTGCATAAATATTACGCATTTTATTGGTTCCTGATTGACTGCTCCCTTTACCAATATGTGGTGTCTTTCTTTTTCTCTTGTCGTTGGTTTGGAATTGAAGTCTAAGTTGTCCAAAATTTGTTTGCCACTCTTCCATTTTTGTGGTTCCCACATGCTTGGTTGGGAGAAGGACCTGGCAACCCCCTCCCAAAAAATCAATCTGCCACCAAAAACCCTATGAACAGCACAGAAGCACTGACAATAGTGTTTCCCCTGTTGTACAGAGGGTCACTATGAGTCGGATACCAACTCTATGGCACCTGACAACAACAACAACAACATGCTTGGTATATTGTTTTCAAGCCTTTGATTTTTAGCCTTTTATGGTCTTTATGGACGAGATGAGTCCCTTGAATGCCATATATTGAGGGTTTATGATTTTTAATCAAGTTGACCAGTCTATGCATCTTGATTGGTGAGATAAATCCATTTTTATTGAGAGTATTATTGAGGTGCTTGTTTTCTGCATCAGTTTGGTACTTATTTCTTATTTTTATTCATATGTAGCCTATTATTTCCTTCAATTCCCATCATGCTTATTATTCATTCCATTGATCTTGTATTTGGAGTTGTCTTACCCCTCCCATATGTGGTGTTTCATTAAGGATCTTCTGTAATGCTGGCTAGGTGGTCATGAAATGTTTAACCAAGTCAATATCATGGAATGTCCTGAACTCATCAACTATTTTAAAAGATAGCTTCACTGGGTAATGTAATCTTGGTTGGCAGTTATTCTTCATGACTTGAATGATGTCTAAGTTTTTCTTAACTTTAAGGTTGTTGTTCAGAAATCAGCTGTTGATTCTGATGGGTTTGCCTTTATAAGCGAGTTGGCATTTGTCTCTTGTGCTTTTAGAATAGCTTCTTTGCTCTCTTGATTTAGCATTAAAATCATAATATGTCATGGAGATGATCTGTTCTGATCCACTATGTTTGGGGTTATGAGTGTTTTATTTGGATATATAGCCACCTCTTGCCCTAGGCTTGGTAAGTTCTCTAGTTTTTCTTTGGATAAATTTCCTAATCTTCTCATCTTGTTCCCAGCTCTTTCATGAATTCCCTGCATTCATAGGTTTTGTTTCTTCATTTTATCAAAGAACTCTTGGAAATATTGCTCATACTTCATTTTTCTTTCTATCTTGGCATCTGTGCAAATAAGGTCCTCTACCTTTTCCTCAGATTCAGGTATCTTATGTTTGGCTTTGTCTAATCTGCATACTGAAAAATCTACTATAATACTGAATTGATTAATTTTCCCTTGCATCTCAAAGATCTCTGTTTGATCTTCAGGATCTCAATTTCTATGGGGAATTTTTCATCCAAGTTAGATCCCTTTTGTACAGGAAATCAATTGCTCTCATGATGGTGTCTTTGATGTCTTTCAACGTATTTCTAAGCAGGTTCTAAATTTTCCATCAGGTACCTCCAAGAATCTGAAATTATCCATTGAGGAGCTTTGTTCTACAGAACCTTCCCACTCAGCCTGACATTTCATGTTTTCTGTGTTTTTTTGCTGAAGGTTGCACATTGCTTTATGTGGGTGCTAAGTCTCACCTCCTCTGTGTGTAATGAGGTTCTCCCCACCCACTTCTACCTGACTGGATGATGACTGGTCATTGGCACTTCTCTTCCCCACCTCACTGTTAAGTCACAGCCTCATGTTCCATTGCCTAGCTCTTGCTATAGCCTCTGCAGTCAACACTGCCCCATCTGTATCTCTCCATTTTCTGTGCTCACAGCACCGATTAATGATACTGCCTGGAGCAACTCTCTTAGGCTCCCCAACCCATTCCACTCCTTCTCTAAGTTGCAGGCACTCCTGGGCCCAGCACATCATGCTATAGCCTAGACAGTGTCTCTTAGGCTCCCCAGACCCACAGCACCACTTCACTCTGTGGCAGGTGCAAATGATCCTTCATAGCCTAAAATCTGTCTTTTGTCTCCCCAGTCCCACTGACACTGCTGATGTCTAAATGTGCCCCTGTCTGAACTGTCTTTCTAGGCTTGCTGATTCTGCAATCCCACTTCTCTGGGTCTCTGGCCAAGGCCCTAAACTCAATGTTGCCTGAACCATGTCACTTAGTCTCACCAGTTCCATGATGCCCTTTCTTTTTTTCCCTAAATGTGCCTCAGACTGAACAGACTTTCTTAGACTTGGGGTTCCAGCAGCACATGCCATTCATCTCCAGCTTTCATCATCACTCAGTTTTTCTCCCTCCACTTCGAGTTCCAGTCGCATCAGAGGCCAGGGCAGCATCAGTCTCTCCCCAATAAAAAGGAAAAAGAAATGAAGCTCAGGGGTCTGAGATCCTACAGTGGAGCCATACATCCTGGCCTCCTCCCATGAGAGTCCCACCATACTTCTAGCCAGATGCACACCAGTGGACAAACTTTGAAAGTAAGAATGACAAATTGGTACTCCAATGTTCAAGAGCAATTATTACTTTTAAACACTTCAGTGTCTTGGAAAGATTTATTCATTCAGCAAGCATTCACTGAGTCCAGCTATGTGTTTTTCATAGTATCAGGTATGGGGTAACAATTTATTTATTTATTTGTTTGTTTGTTTGTTTATTTATTTATTGCCATACTGGGGTTGAACCCAGGGCCTGGTACTTGCATGCTTTGCAAGTACTGTAACGTGCAGCAGCATCCTCAGTCCATTTTTTACTTTTTATTTTTTTACGTTTTGAGACAGGGTCTCACTAAATTATGCTGATTGTCTCTGGTCTCGACTTGCAATCCTCCTGCCTCTGACTCCCAAGCCACTGCGCCCAGCCCTGGGGATAACAATTTAAAATGACAAGTATCAGCCTGCAACAAATTCACAATTCAGTGGGAAAATCAAAGAAAGAAAGACATAATTATACAACAATATGGTAAGTGCAGTCAGTAATTGGCTTATATAAAATAGTGCTTCAAAAAATTAATGTGGTAGCACCATTCTAGATAAGGGTATAAAATCAGTAATATGAAGTAGGTATTATTCCCATTTTATACTTAAAATTCAGAGACTCAAAGAGATTCAGTAATAAACTGGAATGACTCACTTTATTCATTAATATGTTCATAATTTGATTTAGTTATTTATCAGAAACTGTACTATGACACGTGAATAAGGCAGTGGTCAAAATAAATTGCATCCTACCTTTATGGCTCTTATAAGAGATCCAAAAATGCTAATAGAATTCAAAGGAGAACAAACCCTAGTAAGAACAAGGGGCATAGATACTCAGTAAGACATTAATGAGCATAAACTAGTGGGTTTATGAAAGGGGTTGTTGTTGTTCTTGTGTGCTATTGGTAGTTCTCCTATATTCTGGCAGCCAGCCAATGGAAAATGATGGCCTGATTTAATGATGGGCCTGCAGGAGTTTTTGAGTTATATTTACTTTAAAATACTTCATAGCTGTATAACAAATATAATGAATAAGAGAAAAATAATTCTATTTAAAATCTTATGGGTGACTAATTGGCATAGGAAGTGTCTATCTCTAGCAACACTTAGGGACCAGCTAATTAGCAGGTAAGGTATCTTAAATGAAACCATCACATTGTTGTTGTTGTTGTTGTTAGGTGCTATCGAGTCATGTGCGACTCATAGCGACCCTCATAGGGTTTTCAATGGCAGATTGTTTCGGGATTGTCTTGAGAGTGGGTTGCCACATCCTTCTCCCATTTTTGCGGTACTGGGAATCAAACTCGAAACCTCAGAGACTGCAGGGCAGTGCTCTACCAACTGAGCTAAATCCCAGCCCCCCCAACCATCACATTAGGGCTGGTCAATTTGCACAAGAAATACTAATGATAATTTTTGATTAGAAAAATAACAGTGCATAAGAAGATTTCAAAGGGAAGCTTGAGAAGACAAAATCAAATATTTTAATAACATGTGCAAAGAATTGGAGACAGAGAATCAAAAGGGAAGACCATGATGTGTTTTTCTCAAGCTGAAGGAATTGAAGGAACAATTCAAGCCTCAAGTGCCAGTAAGGAAAGATTCTACAGGGAAAATATTTAATGATTCAGGAAACATCAAAAGAAGATGGAAGGAATACACAAAGTCATTATACTAGAAAGAATTGGTTGACGACCAACCATTTCAAGAGGTTGCATATGATGAGGAACCAATGGTATTGAAGGATGAAGTGGAAGCTGCCTTGAAGTAACTGGTAAAACATAAGGCTGCAGGAATTAAAGGAATACCAATAGAGATGTTTCAACAAACAGATGCAGCACTGGAGGTGCTAACATGTTTATGCCAAGAGATTTGGAAAACAGCTACCTGGCCAACTGACTGCAAGAGATCTATATTTGTGCTTATTCTAAGAAAGGAGATCAGAGTGAATGTGGAAGCTATTGGACAATATCATTAATATTACACACAAGCAAAATTTTACTAGAGATCACTCAAAAGCGACTGTAGCAGTGTATAAACAGGGAACTCCCAGAAAATCAAGCCAGATGCAGAAGAAGGTGGGAAACCAGGGGCATCAATAGCTGAAAGCACAGAATACCAAAAACCTGTCTATGTTTTATCAACTGTGCAAATGCATTTGACTGTGTGGATCATAAAAATTATGGCTAACACTGCAAAGAATGGAAATACAGAGCATCTAATTTTACCCTTGAGGAATCTGTACATTGACCAGGAGGTAGTCATTCAAAGAGGACAAGGAAACACTGCTTGGTTTAAAGTCAAGAAAGGTGTGTATCATGGTTGTATCATTTCACCATACTTCTTTGATTTCTATGCTGAGCAAATAATTCGAGAAGTGGGACTTTATGAAGAAGAACACAGCATCAGGATTGGAGGAAGACTCATTAACAACCAGAATTATGCAGATAACACAACTATGCTTGCTGTAAGTGGAGGATTTGAAACATTTACTGATGAAGATCAAAGAACATAATCTTCAGTATGGATTGCGGGTCAAAATCAACAAAACAAAAATCCTTACAACTGGGTCAGTGTGCAACCTCATGGTAAATGGAGAAAAGATTGAGGTTGTCCACAATTTTGCTTTCATTGGTTCTACAATCAACACCTGTGGAAGCAACAGTCAAGAAATCAAAAGATGCATTGTATTGTGAAAAACTGTGGCAAAAAATTCTTTAAAGTATTGAAAAGTAAAGATGGCACATTGAAGATGAAGGTGCACCTGACTCATGCCATGGTATTTTCAGTCATACATATGGTTGTGAAAGCTGGTCATTGAACAACGGAGGCAGGAGGAGAACCAATGCTTTTGAATTATGGTGCTGGAGACAAATATTGAATATACCATGGACTGTCAAAAGAACCAACAGATCTATCTTAGATGAAGTATAACTAGAGTGCTCCTTGGAAGCTAGGATTGCTAGCCTGCATCTGGCATATTTTGGACATGTAGTCAGGAGGGACCAATCTCTGGAGAAGGACACCATGTTTTTGAGAGTGGCATGTCAACAAAAAAAGGAAAGCCTCCACTAGATGGATTGACATAGTGTCTGCAACAATCTGTTTAAAGATAAATAAGATCGTGTGTCTGCCATAGAATCGGGGAGTGTTTTTCTGTTGTCCATGGGGTTGCTATGAGTTGGACCCGACTAGATGACACCTAACAACAACAAGACTGATTAGGAATAGTGCAAGAAGACCAACCTTTTTCATGTGAACAAGGTGTTGGAGGTCTGCAAGCACAGAAGCCTATCCCCTACAGTAAATTGGTTCACTTTAGAAATCAATATGGACATACAACAGAAACTAAAAATAGAACTGCCATATGACCCACCTATATCATTGCTTTGGGAGAAGGACCTGGCAACCCCCTCCCAAAAATCAATCTGCCATTGAAAACCCTATGAACAGCAGAGAAGCACTGACAATAGTGTTTCCCCTGTTGAACAGAGGGTCGCTATGAGTTGGGTACCGGCTCGACGGCACCTAACAACAACAACAACATATCATTGCTGGGAATATACCCAAAGGGAGATGAGTCATCATGCCACAGAGGCACCTGTATCTCCATATTCAATGTAGCACTTTTCACAATTGCAAAGATATGGAGCCAAACAAGGTGCCCAGCATCAGATGAATGGATTAAAAAAAAACTATGGTACATATACACAATGAAATACTACTCAGCAATAAAGAAATGAAATAATGTCATTTGCAGCAAAATGGATGGAACTGGAGAACATCATCTTAAGCGAATGAATACAAGCTCCAAAAGAGAAATACCACATGTTCTCACTCATATGTGGGAGCTGAATCATACTTAAAGGAAGGAAAATCCTATACATAAATTGACATATAAAAAAGGCACAATTAAACTTAGTGAAGAAGGGACAATGTAAAGAAAGGAGGGAGGCAACTGGCAAAATGCACAATTAAACTTAGTGAAAAAAGGACCATATAAAGAAAGGAGGGTGGCAACTAGCAGAGGGAAGCAAATTTGGGGGAAGATGGGATGTGGAGGAGGGTCAATGTGGAGGGATGAATGGGGAGAGGACAATCTCAGTGTAAATAGTACAACTTCATGAGTACATTGGAAAAATAGGGCAATATAACCCAAACATGTATTTGAGTTTTACTACATATTAGCTATGGGCTGGAATTTAGCTCTGTAGGTAGAGCGCTGTGCTGCAGTCTCTGAGGCCCCGAGTTCAATTCTCAGCACTGCAAAAATGGGAGAAGGGCCTGGCAATCCACTCCCAAGGCAATCTCGAAGCACTCAGCCATTGAAAACCCTATGAGGGTCGCTATGAGTTGGATACCGACTCGACGGCACCTAACAACAACAACAAACATATTAGCTATAAGCCTCCATAAACCTTGTGGATTGATGAAAGTGTTGACAGAAGTGATGTAAAGGAGGCTTAATGGAAAAAGCCAATGCTGTATTACTCTGTACCCCATATCATTTACTAATAAAGGGAAAAACAAGCACACAGAAATACAACACTGATTATGGCTAAGAGATAAAAATAAAAGATTCAATGTTGCTGTTGTTAGGTGTTGTTGAGTCGGTATCCGACTCATAGCGACCCTCATAGAGTTTTCAATGGCTGACTGTTTTTTCGGGATTGCCTTGGGAGTGGATTGCCAAAAGATTCAATAGTAGTATCTAAAGCCAGGCACGGTAGTGCATGCCTGTAATCCCAGCAGCTCAGGAGGCAGAGACAGGAGGATCGCAAGTTGGAGACCAGAGGCAGTCTGTGTAATTTAGCAAGACCTGTCTCATAAAGTAAAAAATGGGCTGGGGGTGCAGCTCAGTGGTCCAGCACTTGCAGAGCATGCAAGCGTGAGGCCCTGGGTCCAACCCCCAGTACCACAAAAAAAGGAAAAAGAAAAAAAAGAAAAAATACTAGTAACTAAAAAAAGATGTTCAATGTCCTAGATACAGTGTTATATGTTTAAAGCTCATTGGTCCTGCACCTCCTCTTTATTGAAAATATTGCCACTTGGTAAGACTTCAAGTCTTCTGCTTCCTTCCATTTAGGGTGGAAGAACAAAATTGCACTTTTTTCAGAATAAGCCTTTCAGGCATGGTGAATTTGAAGACAAAGAGTGGCCTCCTAGCTATAAATGAGTTGCCAAGAAATATAAGTACCTTTGTTGGTCTTTGGTCTGAGGATTTATTCCTGGTAGTTAAGTTTCTGGGGTTAAGGATAGATATTTTCTCTTTGTTTTCCAATCACTGGAGGGTACTCATTATTATCAAAAGAACCTGACACTCCAGAACTTCCATAATAGCTCAGACCTATTTGCTTTGGTGGGAAGTCCACTGCCAAAGGGAAACAAGAATTTAAAGTATCACTAATATCAAGCTGGGCTGGGATTTAGCTCAGTGGGTAGAGCGCTGCGCTGCAGTCTCTGAGGACCCGAGTTCAATTCCCAGCACCGCAAAAATGGGAGAAGGGCCTGGCAATCCACTCCCAAGGCAATCCCGAAATAGTTAGCCATTGAAAACCCTATGAGGGTCGCTATGAGTCGGATACCGACTCAACAGCACCTAACAACAACAATACCAAGCTATCTATGAAAATAATTTGGAGGGTCAACAGGACAGATGAGACTGATATTCTTGAGGAAGCTTAATCAGCTAACAGGCACATAGTTTCTCTGGGTGCAGCCCTTGGGGGAAGTTAGAACAGAGCAACAATTCTGTCTTTACTCTTGAATGCTTCAGAAAGATGGTGTGCATCCATGATTTTAATTCCACCACTACTAATTCTTCTTCCAACTTAAGGTATTTTTCATTAAAGTAAACATTATTCAACACTGATTTTATACTGAAATTGGCTTTATATGAACCTCTAACTGGTTATAGATTTAACTAAGACATTTCACAGCACTGAAAATTTCACTTCAGTTTTACTACTGGTTCCCAAATTGTGCTTTCCTGTCATTTATCTTGCAATTTAAACTTTCCTTTCTACACTTCACTTTTTAGTGCCCTTTCTCCTCAGTCTATCTAAGAAATATCCCTAGATGCCTAATTACTTCTTTCTTAGGCCATTCTCATCATGTTTTAGAGGATTTCATCAAGGAGATTTTTTTTTCAGTACTAAGGGTATGAACCCAGAGCTTCACACCTATTTTGCAAATACTCTACTACTGAGGTATGCCTGGGATGGGGCTGGGATTTAGCTAAATTGGTAGATTGCTGCTCTGCAGTCTCTGAGGTCCCGAGTTCGATTCCCAGCACTGCAAAAATGGGAGAAGGACATGGCAACCCACTCCCAAGGCAATCCTGAAACAATCTGCCATTGAAAACCCTATGAGGGTCGCTATGAGTTGGACTCGACGGCACCTACCAACAACTACCACTGAGCTATGCCTCCAGGCCCTTTTCAATTTTTTAGTTTTATCTTGAGGCCAGATCTCACTAAATTATACAGCCTGCGTCTGACTTCAAATTTGCAATCTTCCTTTCTCAGCCTCCCAAATATTTGGGATTATAAGCATGTGCCACCATGCTGGCCCAAGGAGATTTATAAATAGGTAGCAATTGGTGTCTAGTAGAATATTGAGAGCCATTTTTTAAAAGAAGAGATATATTTAGTGCCTAGGCTTCAAACTTAATATTCCTAAAACTTATTAGTACTCTTTTTTTTTTTTTTTCGTGCAGCAGTCCAATATGTTGTATTAGTGCCTTCTTTTATACATGGCTGGGTCTCAGAATAGCAGACAGTGCATAGTACTATAGAAATCGGTGCACTTACAGTTAGCCAGCTTTCCGTGTGCCGGTGGTTGTATCTTAGGAGTAGGAAAGCAGAGCCACTTATTAGATAAAGAGGAGGTGTAGCCAGAAGTGTCTACAATGGTGTAGGTGGTTTTGTCTCCACATGATACCTGGCAAAGCATCTGTCCCACGGGTACTATCAAAGAGGTGCCGTTTTTACAGTTGCAAGGCTTTCTCATCTGGTCAGACAATATCCTCTGGGCTTCATGAGGGTCTCCAAATCCTCCGTCAGCAGGAGCCAAGAGCACAGGTAACAGGAGGGACCATCCCTGTAGGAGGGCATTGGGAAGGGGCAGTAGGCAGATCATCAGGTTGGGTTAATCTTTTAATCTTGAGCTTCAGGGGGTTGTCAG
>VMDO01035478.1:0-16040 GCA_007922755.1 Pedetes capensis | reverse complement strand
TGGGAGTGGGGGTGGGGGGGTAGAGGAGAGTGCATGCTGGGAAGGGACCCACAGGCTTCACTGCAGCCAGCCCTACATGTGGGCAGACCTGGAAGTTTCTCACACTGAATGCTACAGCGGGGAGGGGGGAGATGAGGTGCCAGGACAGAGGAGGCCTTCAAGGAGTCCATTCGGGGAAGGCTGGAGGTGTCTGAGGACTGCAGGACACAGCAGCCTTAGTGGGGGGGGGAGGAGGACAGGAAAAGAGTCTGGGATCTTGAAAGGGCATGTGTGTTTCTCCTTGCACTAGGGCAGGGGAGCTGTGCTTTGAAGAGCCAGCAAGGGACTGTGTGAGAATGTGGTCCTCTGGATGGAAAGTTTTTGTCCCTGATTGGAAGCAGCTGTAGGCCTTTGACTTTTTAGAGGCGCAGAAAGTTTGGTGTCTGTGTGGTGTTAGAGGTTACTCCAGACGATTTCCTGCCACCCTGGCCCCGCTGAATTGGAACCATTTTTCAGGCCATTCAGGCATCCAAGGCTCACAGGGGTCTGAGGAGGAATCTGAGCATCTCTCTAAATCAATCTCACCACAGGTCTCCCTGGGAATGCTCAAATGATCCAATTACCCCGTGAGACTTTCGGCATCCAGACTCTGTCGATTCATTTTCTCTCTTTGCCTCAGAGCTTTGTGGGTCACTCATGCTTCCGAGCAGAGAAATTACCTCTCTGCGATCTTCTTTCATGATCTAATTCTTGGGATCCCTAGGGTAAACAGGAACATCTTAGAGCAGTGTCTGAGAAATTGCTAGAATGATAGTCGGATTAGGAGACAATGATTGGGACTCCCCTGGACTGTCTCCTCACCTGTTAATTAGAAAAAAAAAAGAATACCTACCGTGGAGGGTTAGATTATTTAGCAAACAGTTTGTATTTAAATAATTTTTTATTTTAAAATTATTTTGTTGTTGTTATTGTTGTTAGGTGCCGTCGAGTCCATATCCGACTCATAGCGACCCTCATAGGGTTTTCAATGGCTGACTGTTTTGGGATTGCCTTGGGAGTGGATTGCCAGGTCCTTCTCCCATTTTTGCCATCCTGGGAATTGAACTTGGGACCTCAGAGACTGCAGTGCAGTGCTCTACCAACTGAGCTAAATCCCAGCCCAAAAGAGTTGTTGTTGTTAGGTGCCATCGAGTCAGTATCTGACTCACAGTGACCCTCATAGGGTTTTCAATGGCTGACTGTTTCAGGATTGCCTTGGGAGTGGATTGCCAGGTCCTTCTCCCATTTTTGTGGTGCTGGGAACCGAACTCAGGACCTCAGAGACTGTAGCACAGTGCTCTACCAACTGAGCTAAATCCCAGCCCAAAATTATTTTAGATTTACACAAACCATGTAAAAACAGTACAAAGTTCCTGTAAACCCTTCCCTCCTCCAGTTTCCTTTGTTGCTAACACCTTAAGTCTCCATGGTGTCTGTCACAATATGGAGTGAACATTTATGCCTTCCTATTGACTAAACCCCACAGCTTATTTGGACTTCAGGAACGTCCCATTTCTGGTCTGGGATCCCATCCATGCAGGCCTTCACGCAGAACCCAAACCTGAACCCTGAACCTGTTCTAGTTCAAGAATTTAATTATTTTTTTTTCTGAACCCAAACCTGAATCTGGAGATTTGAATCCTCTGTGCAGATCGCAGGACCTCAAACCAAACGCAGATCCAACCCCTGACCCCACTCTGGTTCTAGCATTTATAACTTTTTTTTCTGAACTGGAATGGGAGCCTAAACCCAATTTGAATTCATAAATTATGTTTTAAAATGTCAAACCAGAGAAGGCTAAAGGTTGGCAGTGGATTCAGTCTGAAGCCCTGCGTAGAGGATGCCATGTTATACATAGATGCCATGTCATGTCTCGGCCTTCTCTGGTCTGTGACGGTTTCTCAGACTTTTTCTGGCTTTGATGACTTTGGTACTCAGACGGTTTGTTGCTGTGATAAATACCTGAGAGAAACAGTGTAAAGGATGAGAGATTTCTTTTGGCTCACGGTTTCAGAGACTTCAGTCCATCGTCAGCTGGCTCCATGGCCTGGCCCGTAGTGAGGCCTGGCGTCACGGCAGGAGCGTGTAGTAGAGCAGAGTTGCCCACCTGGCGGCAGCCTGAGCCCCACCTCCTACTTTCCACCCCTCCACCCATAATGCCAATGTATTATAAATCCACCCAGGGATTAATCCATTCTTAGGTCAGACCCCTCATGATTCAGTCCCCTCTCAATGATTGGGTCCACCAACCGGGGACCAAAGCTTCAAAACTTGAGCCTTTTTATGGGGATCTTTTATACCCAATCTGCAATGATGACCTTGGGAGTTTTGAGCGGTATTTGGGTCAAGTATTTTTGGAATGTATCTCAATTTGGGTTTGCCTGGTATTTCCCTCACATGAGACCAGGCTTATGGGTTTTGAGGAATAAGGTGACAGAAGCAATGTGACCTTCTCATCACACCATGCTTAGGGTCTGAGCTGTCAGTGATGGTGCGGAACTTGATTCTGAGGATTCAACAGTATCATGCACAGAAGATGCTTACAGGAGCACGAAGCAAGACCATAATGATTGGATTAACTGAGGAGGTAATGACTTTGTCAGGTAGAGTATCAGCTTCAGATGAAGATGAACCAGACAAAGTTCTGTCTTCAAGGAACCCACCATCCAGGATGGTGCCTTCACTGGTCCCATTCACTTTGCTACACATTGCTGCTTCTGAGCTATCTCTCTGCTTGGAGCTAAGGCTCTGGTTATTGGCAACTGGATTATGTGGGAAACCAGAGCATAACCAGCATGGCAATTTCCACGAACAGCCCAGTAGACAAAGAGACAGAGCCTACAGAACAACAGCCCAGCATGTGGCAGGGACAATGAGCCACAAGAAGGGAGACGATCCTTTGTAGAGCGCAACCGCTCTCGGAGGAACGCTGTGGCTAGGAGAGTCCCACGCTGTGGCTGCTGTAAATGCCCTGCGCAACCAGGGAAGCTCCCTCCAAAGCAGCCCATTCTTGGTTTCTTTGTGTGTAAGACGAGAGCGCAGTATGTGACTGGCCTTTCTCAGCAGGTTCTCTCCAGCCTAAGTTGAGGTTCAAGGCTTTTGCGTACAAGGCACAGAGACAAAGTCCCAGCCACCCAGAGGCTCACAGTCCTAGAATATGTGAGGCTTGGAAGGCTTGAAATACATTAAAAAGTGCTTTAAAGATACAAACTTCCACACAAATGGGAGTCGTTTTGAATAAGAGGCCCTCGGGCCTCCTCTGTCTTTCTGATCACTTCTGCTCACCAGGATGGTGAGTCTGTCCTCTACATCATCTTTGAATAAAAGTCTCTGCAGGGGAATCGGAACGGTTGGTTATACAGGCAGAGCAGCCACATAAGAATTTTGAACAACCAGCCTCCAGCCAAGGCACAGAGTGACCATTTAAACTCAAGTCTGTCATGTCTTCCTCCTTCCCTGCCGAAACGCTCTCAGGAAACAGTTTGGTGACTCTGTTTCAACCCAGCAAAATTCACAGTTGCAAAAGACATCGAAAAATCTCCCCAAATACCTGCACCTTAACTAACGGTGAGGTGGCATCCTGATGAACCCATGGAAAGTTCAAGTTTTCTTAAGTCAGAAATGCCGTGGCTGCACCTAAGCTACCAAGCAGCCTAGCTTAGCCTCACTGACCTTAAATGTGCTTGGAACATTCATGTGAGTCACAGCTGGGCAAAATCAGCTAACACAAAGGCTGTTTTATACTAAAGTGTTGAAGATCTCATTTCATTTATCAGATACTCAACTGAAAATGAAAAACAGAATGGTTGTGTAGATATTTGAAGTACGGTTTCTACTAAAAGTATATTGCAAACATCAAAAAATCACCTAAGTTAAACCAGTGTAATCAGAGACTTTCCCTCTTTGTTTTCTTGGGACTTTTGTTCTAGCAAATGTCCAATTGAACTCAAATGAGTTTCTTTTATTATTTGGCTAAAGGAGTAATGTACACACGTGTGATCTGTCTTTTTCTATTTGCAATTATCTAAACACTTTAATTCACATTTTACTAATCATTGAAGAGTTTATGGCATCTTTGGGACCACAGAAGAAAAATGGATATTAGGAGAAACCATTTTTTTTTTTTTTTTTTTTTTTTAGTTTTGGGAGACAAAAGGAAAATGCTAACTTAGCACTATGCTTGACTCAATGTCTTAGGGCTTATAAGCACTCCAAATCTCATCAGACGCTCTCAGCACTGCGTTGACAATCTAGAAGTGATGTATTGCACAAGGTGTGTGCTTCAGTGCCAGAAGTTTTAAATTTGCTACATGTAAACTGTGTTTATTTTTGCCACTATTTTCCAGGGAAAAGTTCAACCCCCAGAGGAACATTAACCAGCCCGAGAGCATGGCAATAAGACAACAAAAACTCAAAGGGTGCCTGCGTTCCTCCCTCCACTGATGAGAAACCAAAGTTCTACCTGAATTAGACAGTGGCCTCAGAAGGACCGAACACAGAGAATGGAAGTGCACCCGAGTTTTGGTTTGCAGGTGTGATTGTCCATCCAAGCAGAAGCCAGGAGATGGTGCCAGGTACACTTGCCTCACATACCTTGCCATAGGTATGAGTTAGTAGAGCCAACGAAGTCATTGTTCTTCCTGAGTATATGTGAGTCAGGTTCAATCCCTTGTGATCTAGGATCCCCTCTGGTTATTACACACAGAGCCAGGTGTGCAAAGGGCAGCTCATTTAAGGGTTTGTTGTCCAACATACTGGGTGCTCTAAAATTTATGGCCCAGTGTAGCAGGGTTGCCTGGCCTTGGTGTATTGATATTAGGGACAGATACTTCTTTGTCCTGTGCATCAGAAGATGTTCAGCAGCAATCCCTGGTCTCTATTCACAAGATTCCAGTAGCCAACAGTACCCCATGTATACACGGGGAGCATCAGTCACCTGTCATCGCCATAGCAGAAAATCTACCCAAACAAACTTATGGGGAAGAACTTTATTGGGAGCTCAGAGTTAGAGGTGAATTGGTCTATAATGGTAATGGACAGATGTGGTGTCGGGGAAGGCAGGGCCTGTGTTAGATGACCTCATGGCATGGTGGACCTGGAACAAACAGAGATCAGGGCTGTGGGTCCAGTGTAAAAACCTCCAAAGGCTTGCCTTCGGGGAACTACTTCCACCAAGCTAGACCCACCTCCCAAAGATCCCCAACTTTCCAAGACAATGCCAGCAATTGGGGAACTGATGCTAAAGCCTTTGTGGGGACACTTAATATTCAAAGCATGATGGGGGTGTGACAATCAAAAATGTGTTCAGACATTGCCAATTACCCTCCAGAGGGGCAAATCACTCCAGTTGACTCATATAAATGCACCTACCACATCTCATTTTGAAGTACGTACTAAACATCTCCCATAAAAAGCACTATGTGGCTTGGATGAAAACATGAAAAGATGAAATAAGATAAGAAGAAATGCAATGAGATGGAAAAATCAGTCTTGCTCCCTGTGCTACTCAGGGCTTAGAAGAGATTTGCTGTCTTCCCACGCAGATGCGAATGCTAACTCAAGCCATTTACCTTCCAGAAGCTCCTGGAAGATAAGTGGGTTTCCTTCACCCAGTCTACTTGGAGTCATTTTACTTCTTCCTGAACACTTCTCGTCCTGCGCTCATTTGCAGCCTCTCTCTGTCTGTCTCCCTCTGCCATGGAGGGGCTTGAAGTAGGGAGAAGTTTGCTTATCACCTTCATCACGCCTATGTCTTTGGCATGTTGAACTCTCGCGATGACAAACCCTCTCTCCGCTGAAGGTTGGCAGCTGGTGGTTTACAAAGGATTGTGTGATTAATTGGATCCTGTCATTGAGAGCATGCCTTCCTTCCTCTGGTCTGAAAGTGTGAAAATCTCAGACGTGGCCCTGTGAGGTGGATGCTCAGCCTTGTGTGCCCGCAGGGAGCAGACCTTGCTGCTCAAACCTTCAGCACCTTGGGCTTCTAAGTGGCTTTTGACGTGGGATGCCACTCCCCCACCACACATGCACGTCCTCTGTTGAACATGGATGGCACTGAGCATTCTTTACACCACAGACTTGGTCTCAGCATATTTCAAAACCCGTGTTTCTCAAAGCTGCTTCTGACAACCTCTGGCCTCCTTTCTGGTTTATGTAAGTGTTTTCTCCGGAGACCTAGGCCTCGCTTCCACAAGTGTCTAAGGCTATTGCTAACCATGAAATCTTATTCATAACTCTATTATGAGACAGAACAAAGGCCCCGAGTCCATGCAGCCTTGTCTGAGCAGGAGATGTTCATCCAACCATTTCTCACAATGCTTTCCTGTTTCTCAGAATTCTCGATGCTTGCGGACACAGATCCATGGCAAAGTCTAAACATCTAGTAGCTGACTGCCTTTGTTCTCAGCTTAGACTTTAATTTCAGTACTTATGCTCTGACCGAAGTTTTCTTTTAATTCAAAAATAAGTTTCTGGTTGGGCGTAGTGGCGCACACCTGTAATCCAAGTGACTCTGAAGGCAGGGGCAAGAAGATCCAGACTCAAAATAAAACAAAGGAAAAACTGAGCTGGGGGTGCAGCCCAGTGCTAGAGCACTTGTTGAAGGCCCTGGGTTCAACCCCCAAGTAAGGAAAGAAAGAAAGAAAGAAAGAAAGAAAGAAAGAAAGAAAGAAAAGGAAAGGAAAGAAAAGAGAACAGAAAAGAAAGATTTCCAATCATCTCTTTACCTCCTTTTTACCCCAAATGCACAAACTTTGGGCAAAGGAGAGGGAGGGGTGGTGGTCAAGAGAAAATGTCATGCAACAGGAGAAGACAATCATATATTCCTCAATGACACGCAAAAGGTTGGTTTTAAATTAATTAACCAATTCAAGAAAACAAAAACCCAACAAGATCAATTGCTCAGTATGTTAGGCTTTTTTCTTAAGAATTAGGTTGAATTTAATATCTACTGATGCTATATGATTCAATATTTTTGTTTTATTTTTTACTGAAAAATTTTAAAGTACAACTTTATGTGTTTCATTCTAACATGTACTTCATTGTGACATTCCTATATTTGCGTTTCATTGTATGTTATTCATATAACTTCCCCCTTACCCTCTCAGACCCCTCCCATCCCCCACCAATGGCCTCCTTTCTACTTATATGTCTTTTTGTGGGAATATTTATACATGTGCATCCTGATTTTAAGTCCAAACTTTTTTCTATAATGATCTTTTTACATTCTCAGCAGTATTACATGAGTAATCTAGTCCATTTGTATTGTTGCCATTCTTTGGTATTATTATTATAATTTCCAGAACTATTAAAGTTGGGCTGTTTACTTTGAGGTTGACCTCTCTCTCGTTCCTCTCTCCCCGTTGGCCCTCCTCTCCCTCCCATCTTTTCCCATCATCGCTTCCTTTTGCCAGATCCCTCCCTCCTTCTTTCCACTCCTTAAATTGTCTCTTCTATGCTAAGCTTACATGAGCTTTTTATTATGTTCCAATTTATGTATATGATTTTTTCCTTCTTTTAAGTTTGATTCAGCTCCCACATATGAGTGAGAACATGTGGTATTTCTCTTCTGGGGCTTGTGTTCATTCACTTAAGATAATCTTCTCCAGTTCCATCCATTTTGCTGTGAATGACCTTATTTCATTTTTTTTTTTTTTTGATTGCTGAGTAGTATTCTACTGTGTATATGTACCATAATTTTTTTATGCATTCTTCTGTTGACAGGCACTTTGGTTGATTCCATTTGCTTGCTATTGTGACAAGTGCTGCACTGAACATGGAGACGCAGGTGTCTCTGTGGTATGAATGACTCATCTCCTTTTGGGTATATTCCCAATGGTGTTATAGCTGGGTCATATGGTAGATCTATTTGTAGTTTTCTGAAGTACCTCCATACTGATTTCCAAAGTGGTTGAACCAATTTACAATTCCACTAGCAGTGTAAGAGGGTTAGTATGTCAGGTTTTAAAACTGATCTGATCAAATCAGTAGTTGATTCCATGTCCTCCCTGGATGAACCTACATAAACATATATTTTTAAAATGGATTTTTCAAGGGAACTGAAGGGACTGATACAAAATATTTAACTTAAAAATGTAAAAATAGGATAGAATCTCATTTCTTGTCACTGAGCAATTTATCATTTAATTTATCTGAACATCAAAAGAATCCCTTAATTTGAAATATTTTCCAAAAAGTTATTAAACAGCATATTTCTTCCAAACAAAACACAAGCTGGAATGGAAGATATCTGTTGGTATTTAACATTAAAATTCTCCCTAAGATATAGAAACTGTCAATTGGAGCTTGGTTGGGTTCAAAGGACAGATAAGTCTAAAAATAATCATCCCGGCAAATCCTCCCCTAAAATGCAAGAAACGTACTCAAGGAATCTCAGTAGTGAACTGGCACGGAGGCTTTAAGAAAAGCCTTCTGAAGGTGAGGAACAGCTTGGTAGCATCTTCTGGTCTCCGTGCACAGACCATCCCCCTGGAAGTCTGCCTCCCTAACTCTGTGAACCCAACAGGACCCAGTGTGCCCTGAGAAGAGTGAGGGCCCCAGCTCACCTGTGCTGTCCTGGCTTCTCATTCGTGGAGAGTTGTAGCCAGCAGCTGGAATGGAAAAGCACCTCCATGTGTGGTCCCTTTCCTAACCATAGGACTTTGATTTCCTGTTCTTTGTCCTGGCTATTTTGTAGATATGCGATCTGGAACACCTGTGTCTCTTAAAACTGCTATTATCCATGAAGCCCTTGCCTCTGCCTGCCCTGACACTGCCTGTGGACAGACTGTGCTGGCCCTATACATCAGCCAATCAGATTCCAGCCTTGCTCTCCGCTGGGTGTCACCTGGAAAAAGTGGAACTTCAGGGAACCTCCCCAGGGTCGCATGCTAGCTTTCACCTCCTCTTTCAAGAGCTGATGGGAGAAAGATTTTTGAACAGGTTTCTGCTGACTGGTTATGCCTTGTAGGGGAAGGAAGAGAAAGAAAAAAACAATTTACCTTCATTGCTTTTCAAAGGCTTATAGGACTTCTCTTTATGCCTTTCTGGCTTTGCACTAAAGTTATCTGAACAACCAACTCATCTGGCCGCTATCCCCATTAGGAACTTTCTAAAGAATGAATGGGGAGCTGTGTTTCCCTCTTTCAAAAAACTTCATGTTTTTAATTGTGGTAAAATATGTTGTTAGGTGCGGTTGAATCAGATCTGACTCATAGTGACCCTGTGTACAACAGAATAAAACACTACCCAACACTATGCCATTCACATGATCTTTTTTTGTTTGAGCCCAACTTTGCAGCCACTTATGATTCTTCTCATTTTGATTTATGCCACATCAGCAAAAGGAGGTCCCAGGGGCTTTACTCCATTCACATCATTATGGTCAACGCTACTTTGAAGAGGCAACTCTTCCCCAGTCATCTGTTGAATGCCTTCCAGCCTGGGAGGCTCATTTTCCAGCACTATATCTGACAGTGCTTCTCTGCTATTCATAGTGTTCAATGGCTAATTGTTTCAGGGATCTGGGGTTCAGCTCAGTTGGTAGAGTGCAGCTCTGTGCTCTCTGAGGCCCTGGGTTCGATCCCCAGCACGGCAAAAATGGGAGAAAGACATGGCAATCCACTCCCAAGTAATCCCGAAACAATCAGCCACTGATAAGCCCAGGAAGGGTTTCTGTGAGTTGGACACGATCCGAGGGCACCTAACAATTGTTTCAGGAGTGGGCTGCTGGGTCCTTCTCTGTAGTCTTTCTTAGTCTGGAAGCTCAGCTGAAACCTGTCCACCATGGGTGGCCCTGCTGGTATCTGAGATACCGGTGGTATAGCATTAAGCGTCACTGCAATATGTCAACCCCCACAGCACCACAATCTGACAGGCAGGGGGTGGGGAAATATATGTAACATAAAATTGACAGTTTTAAGCATTTTAAGTGCACAGGCCAGTGGTATTAGCTAAGTTCACATTGTTGTGCAGCCATCACCCTCCTGCATCTCCCAAAACTAAAACTAACTTCCCTTCTCCTGCCCCTCAGCCCCTGGCGGCTGTCATTCCACTGGCATCTGCATGAGTTTGCTCCAAGCACTGTATGTGAGGGGAACCACATGGTATTTGTCCTTTTGTGACTAACTTATCTCACTCAATGTCACCAAGGTTCGGCCATGTTGGAGCTTATGTCAGAGTTTCCTTACACCGTTTTTGTTTGTCCATTTGTCCGTCAATGGATGATGGAGTTGCTTGTATTTTTGGCTATGGTTGAATGATGCAGCTGCAAACAGGGGTGTAAGATATCTACTCATGTCTCCACTCTCTGTATTTGGGGTTTATAAGCAGAAATAGAATCGCTGGAAAGTCTCTTGCTCCTTTCCTGAGGAACAGCTGTGCTGCTCTCCATGGCAGAGGCAGTGTTTTACATTCCTCTGCCAGGGCTCAAGGGTTCCAGTTTCTCCACGTCCTCACCAGCACTTCTTTCCTTTTCCTTTTCCTTTCTTTCCTTTCCTTTTCTTGTCTCTTTTCTTTTCTTTTTTTTAAATAATAGCCACCTAATGAGTGCAAAGTGGTATCTCATTGTAATTCTGCCTAGTGATACTGAGCGTTTTTCACATGTTTATTCGCTATATTATATGTTTTCTTTGGAGAAGAGTCTATTCAAGTCCATTGCCATTTGTTGTTGTTGAGCACTAGGAGTTCTTTACATATTCTGAATATTCTTTAACAGATAAGTGATTTGCAAATACTTTCTCTCATCCTGTGGATTGGCTTTCCTCTGCTTATAGTGTTTTCTGATGTATAAAAGTATTTAATGTTGCCAGGCATGGTGGCTCACACCTGAAATCCCAGCAACTCAGGAGGCTGGGGGAGGAGGATCACAAGTTCAAGGCCATAGGCAACCTGTATAACTTAGTGAGACTCTGTCTCAAAATTTTAAAAAGTTAAAAATAGGCTGGGGGGTGAGCACTTGCAAAGCATGCATAAGACCCTCAGTTCAATCTCTCAGTCAGCAAAAATAACAATAATAACGATGTTGATGAATTATAAATTATATCTATTTCTGCTTTTGTTATCTGTGTCTTTGGTGTCAAATCCAAGCAATTACTGCCAAATCCAATGTCACAAAGCTTTCTTTGTGTATTTTATTCTAAGAGGTTTAGCTCTTATGTTTAGGTCTTTGGTTCCCATTTTTATTTTATTTTATTTAAAGACAAGATCTTGCTGTGCAACCCAACCTGACCTTGAACTCATAGTCCTCCTGTCTCAGCCTTCTGAATGATGGGATTGCACACATGCACTACCATACCTAGGCTCTTTGATCCATTTTGAGTTAATTTTTGTATATGGTGTCAGTAAAAGTCTGACTCCATTCTTTTGTATGTGGATACTCTGGTCTCCAAGCAAAAATGTTTGAGAAGATTGTCTTTTTTCCCTTTGAATAATCTTGGCACTCTTGATGAAAACAGAGGGCTTACTTTTGAGTTTGCCATTGGTAACTTTTTGCTATGTTTATGCGTTCTTTGAATTTGTCCTGTTTTCATGGAATCTATGACAGTGGCTGCAACAATGGACCTAAACATAAAAAGGATCATGTGCCTGGCATGGAATTGGGGAGTGTTTCTTCTGTTGTATATAAGGTCACTGTGAGTCGGACTTGATTTGACAGCACCTCACAACAACAGCAACAACAACATGGCATCTTTGTGTCTGTCCAGCTGCTTTGCTCTTCTACAAACATTTTGAGAATGGTGCCCAGATTTCCTCAATAGTTTGTGTCTTGGTGTTGTCCCATGGCTTTCTTTTTTGCTTTCCAGGATTAAACTGATCAATGTAGTCAGGGGACCATACTGACCTATCAAATGGCTTACATTAATCCTCACTTGGCCCTTACCATCCCCAGCATGTCATAGGCAGATTCCAAGCATAGTCATCCCTCAGGACCCATGGGGAATTTATTCCAGGACTCCCCCTATCTCCAAGGATACTGAAATCTACATGGCATTTGAATATAACCTACACACATCCTCCCGGACACTTTAGATACTCTCTAGATTATTTATAATACCAAATACAATGTAAATGCTATGTAAATATTACTATACTGCATTGTTTAGGGGAAAATGACAAGAGGAAAAAAGTCCTTACTTGTTCAGTACAGATGCAGTTATTTTCCAAATATTTTCCATCCATGGTTGGTTGACTCCATAGATGCAGAACCCACAAATTTGGAAGGTTTATAGGGCTCTCATGACTGTCCTTAAGGCTACCTTCTCCTATAGCTAGTGAGCAACTCAGTGGTTCCTGCTCATGGCCCACTTCTTAGCAGGTGTTGAGTAAACAGATGCGCTGAGGAAAAGGGACTTTTGGGACAATGGGAGGGGCCACTGGCAGCCACTGGTGGCAGGGTATGTGCCCCTCCCACTCTCAGAGGGTGGTAGTCTAGCAGGGTCCAATCGTCCTGAGTTCCCTTTTTCAGTCTCATTTTCTGGATCTTCTTCCTCTGCCCACTCCAAACTGTGGGTCAGCAGGGGCCTTGGCCTCCAGATGTCCCCTCATTCCACATCTCACCCCGTGAGCTGATCCTGAAGTTTTAAGTGCAATCCATCTGCAGACAGTTCCCAAGTTCGAGGTGCCAGACCTGAAACTCGTTATACCATGGTGAAGTCTCTGAAGCTTTCTGAGACTTCAGTTTCCTCATCTCTGAAACAAGATAAAGCAGCCTTCTGCGCTGCCATGTATGATAGAGGCTGTGTGTCAGTGTCCGGCGCCCAAGAAGTGGCAAGCACTGTTCCAGTTTATTTTATCAAGGCCCAGTTAAAGAAGCCCCTCAACACCTTTCCTAATGTCAGACATTCCTAAATGAAAGAAAGGCATGTAGGGAAAAATTAGAGCGAGAGATGACGTTCAGAAGATCCCAGCCTCTCGTGGCAAATGTTGGCATCTCTGCACAGGGCAGGCAGCTCATAGCCAGCCACCCCCATCTCCTTGAAGTGTAATCTATGTGTGCCCTTTGCACTTTTTCACGCTTGTGTGTTTGTGCAGAGGGTTTTGTCACTTCCTCTTATCTTCAACCAGTTCAGAGCAGCCATGTCAGCAGATGCTAAGATGATTTCAAACTGCAAATGGCTGTGGTGGGGAGACAGGGGGATGAGGGAGGGGCTGGGGCCACCCAGCCAGCACAGTGTCTCCAGGGAGCTGTTTCAGGGAGGGGAGCGGTGGGGGGAGCAGAGGGCTGCAGGGGAACACTGGGCCGGGCTGTCGGCTTCCAGGAATGACTCTGGTTCTTTTCACTCCCAGAACTCTTCTCTGAGAACGGTGCTCAGTGCTGGAAGCAGAGGCGGTCATAATGAGAGGCAGGGTGGGCACCAGGAGGCCTCTGGGCTTCTGCCTTCCATCTGCACGCAGCGGCTCCTGCTCTTTAGGCGGCTGCAAGGGAGGGGACATCCCTTTCTCGCACAGAACCTTCCACAGCACCCGTTCCCAAGTGTCCGACCCAAGTCCTAGAGGGCATTTTGACTCTTTCCCAACACTCTTCTCTGCCTTCTAACATCCCTCCACCACGAAGTCCATCTGCCTATGTCCTTTCGTGGACATGGACCTCTATCCCTAGCTCAGTGCCCCCAGAAGTCACCACCAGCTCCTGTTGGGTCTACAGAAGCATCCTCCCTCTGTCCTTGATCCATACAATTCATTCTCTATGTGCCCTTCAAGGGCCCAGCGGGTGCCGCTCAGAGCCACAGTGCTAGGCCGCAGGGGGCGGGGTCTCAAGTGAGGGGTGGAGCCCCAAACCACAGAGAATTACTCTCAGGCCTTGAAATCTGATGTTTTTTGGTTTTCTTATTTTGAAGTAGTACTAGGCGGTTGAACCCAGGCCCTTGCACATACTTTGCAAGTGTTCGACGATCTACCTGTACCTTCGGCCCCCTTTTTCTAAATTTCTTTTTTATTTTTCACTTTGAGACAGTGTCTCGCTAAGATTACACAGGCTACTTCTGACCTGAGCCCCTCACCTAGTGCCCCATAAACCGCATGAGAGGCAGGAAGGCCTTTCCCTGCAACCTTGAAGGAAGCACAGCCTGCTGAAACCTTGACTGTGGACTTCTGCTCGGGGAGAGGCATCTTTGGCTCTAATAGCCCTGTTTTATGGTGACTTGTTATGGTAGCGCAGGATCCTAATACGGTGCACGTCAGCCTTTCCACCCATCCTCTGTCTGCCAAATGCTAAGCCTCTCTCCCCCACTGGGGCCTCTGCACTTGCTCTTTCCTTTGCCCAGGGTACCTCCCCTAGGTGTGTAAATGTCTGGCTCCCTCGAGTCTTTGGGAGGCACTCAGATAGCCGCTGCCAGGGAGGTCTTTGCTGGCCTCCTCTGGCCCACGGCCTCTTTCGCCTGCTCTGCCTCCTTGCACTCCGTCCAGTCCTTTTATGGCCCCTTCACCGTTGGTGGGTTTGTTATTCCCCTTGTTCCCCACCAGGACCGTGAGCACCCCCAGGGCTGGGACCTTGTTCCGTTATACCATGACAGCACCAGCTCCGGCTGGTCTTTGGTACTTGAGATGGGAGGCAGGGGAGGCCTCTGTCCCTGCAGCACACTTCTTCCCTAACTTTGTACATAGAGGAAGATGGGGCTTGAGTCCCCCAGCAAGATGGCGACAGAGCTCTCAGCGTCCTGAGGGCCCTCTCAGTGGGCTCGGCCCTTTCCTCTTCTGGATGCTTTTTCAGGGACCCAGCGACTCCATCTTGCTTAGTGCCCCGGTCACCTATGGGCTTCCCTGAACTCTGACCATAGATCCAGCAAGGCCCCTCCGGTGCCATGTGCTCTCAGCCCATCCTGGGTTTGCTCTCTTTGTTCTTCTTCTCTCCAGCAGCAGGAGCCCCCAGCTTCACACGTTCATGGCAACCAAGGGCTACTTT
The DNA here is from genome assembly GCA_007922755.1 of Pedetes capensis. Taxonomy (NCBI): domain Eukaryota; kingdom Metazoa; phylum Chordata; class Mammalia; order Rodentia; family Pedetidae; genus Pedetes; species Pedetes capensis. The sequence continues at coordinate 1,123 of VMDO01035478.1, read as the reverse complement.
CTCCAAGGCTGTGCAACTCCGTGCAGGGAGATGCCAGGCATGTGGACTGAGCACACACAGCAGACAGGCAAATGCAACCACTGTTTATGAGGGCTATGAATCTGCTTTTGTATGGTCTAAGGTCAGGACTCAGCCACTCCTGTCTCCTAGACAAAACCCAGGCTGCTGGGAGGGTGATGACCCCTCAGACTTCAGTAGAAACCAGCAGTGCCCACCTCAGCTCCCTGGGGCTGGGGTTTAGCTCAGTTGCTAGAGCGCTGCTCCACACTCTCTGAGGTCCTGGGTTCAATCCCCAGCACCGCAAAAATGGGAGAAGGACGTGGCAATCCACTCCCAAAGCAATCCCCAGACAATCAGTCATTGAAAACCGCACAAGGGTCACTCTGAGCTGGACCCAACTTGACGGCACCTAACAACCACAACCACCTTAACTCCCAGGGCTCACAGCTGCCCTTTGGGTGGCCTGCCTCACTTTGAGTAAATGCACTTGTGGGTAGGGGTTGGGATAGTGGCTGGGGAAGCCCTCCCACTATCTGGTGGCTTTGCCACAGGTTTCTGTGGGTCTCACTTGCCTGGTCCCAGCCAATGCTCCCAACATATTGCCCATGTTGAGTCACCTCCAGGTGGAGAGAGGCACATGGATCCTCACAGCCGGGGGACCCTGCTGGCTCCTCAAGGAGGGGCTGGGTTCACTTCTGTTCAGAGTAAATCCCAGGGGTCAGAGCACTGTGCCACCAGCCATTTCTCATTCACGTGTTTGCAGACCTCAGCTCAGCCCTATAAACTTACTTGGGCCAATGCCTGTCAGGTACTGCAAGACACTGGGGGAATGGAGGTGACAGGCATGGGCGTGGCTCTCACAGTGCCCCCTCTCACCAGAGAGGACATGTTAGGGTGAGTGTGTATGACCTTGGAAGAAGGAAAGATTGTGGAAAAGGGACAGGATACCTGGATTTGGCATCAAACAGACCTGAGTTCTGCCCACAGTGTATCCCTCTTTAGCCCTATGACCAAAGTCCAGTTGTGTGGTTTCAGGACCTTGCCCCCCCCCCAACAGTGAGCCTTATACAACTTGGCAGGGTGCCCCCTCCGGGTTTCACCCCTCACTGCAGGGACTGAAACT
>VMDO01035477.1:0-16018 GCA_007922755.1 Pedetes capensis | reverse complement strand
ATATTTTTACTTTTGGAGACAGGGGCTTGCTGTGTTGCACAAACTGTCTCTGATCTCGGGCTTGTGGTCCTCCTGTCTCTGCCCCCAAAGCCACTGGGATTGCGGGCGTGCACCACCACACCTGACTAGAAGTGTTTTATATGTGTGTGCGAGCGTGTATGCATGGTTTTGTTTTTGTTTTTGTTTTGATTTTTTTTTTGTTTGTTTCTTGGGGTTTTTGTTTTGTTTTGTTTTGGTTTGGTTTTTTGTTGTTGTTTGTTTTTGTTGTTTTGTATGGGGGTTGGAAACCAGAGTCTTGTGCCTATTCGCTTTGTAGGGGCTGGACCGCCGCACTGCGCCCCCAGCCCATATTTTTTACTTTCTGACACAGGGTCTCGCTGGGTTGCACAGGCTGCCTGTGATCTTGGGCTTGCGATCCTCCTGCCTCTGCCCCCAAGCTGCTGGGAATGCAGGTGTATACCACTGCACCTTACTATAAGCGATTTTATACGTGGGTGGGAGCGTGTATGCGTGAGGTTTTTTTTTTCTTCTTCCTTTCTTGTTTTACTCTCTTCCCTCTTTCTATTCTCCTTCTCTTTTTCTTATGCTATATATGCATCCTTGTATTAATTATTTTACCATCAGAACCCCCACACTTCTGTCAGTTTGCCGTGGGGGCTTGTGTGTTGCGATGAGGCTGAGAGCTCTGCCACTGTAACCTTAGACATGAGCAAGGTTACCCATGGTGGACAGGTTTTCAGCTGAGCTTCCAGACTAAGACAGACTAGGGAGTAGGATCTGGCGAGCCACTCCTGAAACAACTAGCCATTGAAAACCCTATGGATAGCAAAGAAACACTGTCAGATATAGTGCCTGAAAATGAGGCCCCCAGGTTGGAAGGCACTCAAAAGACTACTGGGGAAGAGTTGCCTCCTCCAAGTAGAGTCTACTGTGATGATGGAAATGGAGTAAAACCCCAGGGTGCTCAACTTGCTGATGTGGCACGACTCAAAATGAGGAGAAACAATTGTAAACATCCATTAATAGTTGGAACATGGAATGTACATAGTATGAATCTAGGCAAATGAGAAATTGTTAAAAGAGAAATGGAGCACATAAACATTGACATTCTAGGCATCAGTGACCTAAAATGGACTGGCATAGGCCATTTTGAGTCAGACAATCATATGGTCTACTATGCTGGGAATGATAAACTAAAGAGAAATGGGGTTGCATTCATCATCAAAAAAGACATTTCAAGATCTGTCCTGAAGTACAATGTTGTCAGTGATAGAATAATATCCATACGCCTACAAGGAAGGCCAGTTAATATGACTATTATTCAGATTTATGCACCCACCACTAAGGCCACAAATGAAGAAAGGGAAGACTTCTATCAGCTTCTGCAATCTGAAATACATCAAACATGCAATCAAGACATACTAATAATCACTGGTGACTGGAACACAAAGATTGGAAAAAAAGAAGAAGGCCCAGTAGTTGGAAAATATGGTCTTGGTGAGAGAAACGAAGCTAGAGATCGCATGATAGAATTTTGTCAGACCAATGACCGTTTCGTTGCAAACACATTTTTTCAACATCAAAAACGGAGACTATACACATCGACTTCACCAGACGGAACATACAGGAATCAAATTGACTACATATGTGGAAAGAGACGATGGGAAAGCTCTATACAAAATGTCAAAACAAGACCAGGTGCTGACTGTGGATCAGACCATCAACTTCTCATATGCAAGTTCAAACTGAAGCTGAATAAAATTAGAACAAGTATATGAGAGCCACGGTATGACCTTGAGTATATCCCACCTGAGTTCAGAGACCACCTCAAAAATAGGTTTAATGCATTACACACAAATGACAGGAGACCAGAAGAGTTGTGGCATGACATAAAAGATATCATTCAAGAAGGAAGCAAAAAGTTCTTAAAAAGACAAGAAAAAAAGGAAAGACCAAATTACATGTCAAAAGAGACACTGCACCTTGCCCTCGAACGTGGAGCAGCTAAAGCAAAAGGAAGACATGAGGAAGTTAAGGAACTAAACAGAAGATTTCAGAAGGCAGCTAGAGAAGACAAAAACAAATATCATTATGACATGTGCAAGGAGCTGGAGGCAGAAAATCAAAAGGGAAGAACACGCTCTGTGTTTCTCATGCTTAAGGAAGTGAAGAAAAAATTCAAGACTCGAGTGGCAGTAGTGAAAGATTCTACAGGGAAAATATTCAATGATGCAGGAAACATCAAAAGAAGATGGGAAGAATACACAGAGTCATTATACAAGAAAGAATTGGTAGATAACCAACCATTCCAAGAGGTTGCTTAAGAAGAGGAACCAATGGTGTTGAAGGACGAAGTGGAAGCAGCTTTGAAAGAACTGGCGAAACACAAGGCTCCAGGAATTGATGGGATACCAATAGAGATGTTTCAACAAACAGATGTAGCACTGGAGGTGCTAACATGTTTATGCCAAGAGATTTGGAAAACAGCTACTTGGCCAACTGACTGGAAGAGATCCATATTTGTGCCTATTCCCAAAAAAGGGTATCCAACTGAATGTGCAAACTATCGGACAATATCATTAATATCACACACCAGCAAAATTCTAATAAAGATCATTCAGAAGTGACTGCAGCAATATATAGACAGGGAATTACCGGAAAATCAAGTGGGATTCAGAAGAGGGTGGGGAACCAGGGACATCATTGCTGATGTCAGGTGGATATTAGCTGAAAGCAGAGAATATCAAAAAGATGTCTATCTATGTTTTATTGACTATGCGAAGGCATTTGGCTGTGTGGATCATAATAAATTATGGATAACACTTCAGAAAATGGGAATACCAGAACACCTAATTGTGCTCATGAGAAATCTGTACCTGAACCAGGAGCTAGTTGTTCGAATAGAACAGGGAAACACTGAGTGTTTTAAAGTTGAGAAAGGTGTGCATCAGGGCTGTATACTTTCACCTTACCTCTTCAATTTATACGCTGAGCAAATAATCCGAGAACCTGGACTTTATGGGGAAGAATGTGGCATCAAGATTGGAAAAAGACTCATTAACAACCTGCATTATGCAGAAGACACCACTTTGCTTGCTGAAAATGAAGAGGATTTAAAACACTTACTGATGAAGATCAAAGATCATAGCCTTCAATATGGGTTACGACTAAACATCAACAAAACAAAAATCCTTACGACTAGGTCAGCACCCAACTTCACCATAAATGGAGAAAAGATTGAGGTTGTCCAAGATTTCGCTTTGCTTGGCTCTATAATCACACCCGTGGAAGCAGCAGCCAAGAAATCAAAAGACGCATTGCTCTAGGAAAAGCTGTGGCAAAAGATCTCTTTAGAGTATTGAAAAGCAAAGATGTTACATTGAAGACGAAGGTGCATCTGACTCATGCCATGGTATTTTCAGTGGCATCATATGGTTGTGAAAGCTGGACATTGAACAAGAGAGACAGAAAAACAATTAATGCTTTTGAATTGTGGTGCTGGAGACGTCTATTGAATATACCATGGACTGCCAAAAGAACCAACAAATCTGTCCTAGAAGAAGTACAACCAGAGTGCTCCTTGGAAGCAAAAATGGCCAGACTGCATCTTACATATTTCGGACATGTAGTCAGGAGAGAACAATCCTTGGACAAGGACATCATGTTTGGGAGAGTGGCAGGTCAACCCAAAAGAGGAAAACCCTCCACCAGATGGATTGACACAGTGTCTGCAACAATGGGCTTAAACATAAATAAAATAGTTTGCCTGGCACAGAATCTGCAAGTGTTTCTATCTACTGTACATAGGGTCGCTATCAGTCAGACTCGACTCGATGGCGCCTAACAACAACATTACTCCCAGAGGAAGCATGAGCTAGTTATCATTTTTCTGAGTTCTAGTAGAGCACATTTGAGTTGAAAGGAATACTGAAACTAAGCTTATTTTGTTTTTTTTTATTGCTCTTTTTTCTTTCTTTCCTTTTTTTTTTTTTAATGGCTACCTCACAACTGGTCAGGTATTGGTGTCTTTTTACATTTAGGCTACATTATCCTTGAGACTTAAAGGAATTAAGGAAACAAAGGATTAGGTTAGATTCTGTTCTGTATTACTTCATGACCTACAATTTAGAAATGATTCTCAACTTGGATAATTTATATATTATAAATACATGACTCTACCTGTGAATAGTGTTTCAAATAGACAAAACCTGACATTTCATTTTGAATTCTGACATTTAAAATTTTTTTCAATCGCGGATTCATGTTAACATTGTGAGAAATCCTTCAAAAATATGTTATAAATACTAGGACAAAAACAGTCCAAATATGCCCTTTATGTATATATGTATATATTTATGTATTCATTGTATTATTATGGGGAGAATGTTGAACCTATGGCCTTGTGCATGGTAGGTAAATGTTCTCCCACTGAGATTCACCCTCCAGCCCTTCTTTTTAATTTTTTTTTTTTAATTTTGAGGCAGGGTCTTATTAAATTGTACAGGCAGCCTCTAGCATCAAACTTGCTGTCCTCCTGACCCAGCCCCCAAGTCAATGGAATTATAGGTATGCACCACTATGGCTGGCCAAATATGCCCTTTAAAGCTCGTTCATTTATTTAACACGTTTCCAAATATTTATTGAATACTGATTAACAAAGCAGCTGAGTAAAAATATAGATAAATTAGAATATTTTCTTAGTTTAGTAAGATTTTTGCTGTAATACATTCGTTCTTGTGATACTCAGACCAAATGAAATAATACAAGATTCCTTTTATAACACATTCACTTAACAATAATGGATAACCATATACTTCCGGGTTCTTCAATGTAATATTCTGCTTTGCAGTTTAAAATATTCCAGGTTTGTCCCAGAAACTTTACCTCTCAAAACAAATGAAAAGGCAATAACAAAGTTTGGAAAAGTGCTCTGAACTTTGCTAATGGAAGAATTAGGTATATAATCTGTTCTTTGATTTGGCTGATATCAGAATAAGATTTAAAGAAACAAAAGAGCAAAAGTTTGCAGAAATGTCCAAGTCACTAGTGCAGTTAATTTGTTTTTGTGGAGTCCATTTCTCAGTATTGATTTTTGATCTGGGCATACTTTGCCAGGAGCTGGAGTTATTTGCAGTTGAAAGCATTGGCTTCATTTTCTTTATTTTGCTGGGCAGCTCATTTCTATGTACAATCACTGAGTGAAAGAAAAATTGTAAAAACATGTCAAAAGTGAAGGAGCTTGATAGTAAGGTGGATTAATAACCACTATCTGTCTGGAGGGATTGCATCTACTTTAGTATGCATACAAGATGAACTTGTTATCCCATTTTGCTGTCCATTGGCTATGGGAAGCCTGTTCCCATTGCCACTCTGCATGTGTCTTCAGACAGAGAAGAAATGCGCTTCTCTTAATAGTTTGTGATCTATCAGAATACTGAATTCAAGGCCAAGCAAGAGTTAGTGTTCACAAGTCAGTTATTTTGCACATCTCTGTCAGAGTATCCAGTTTCTGCTCACATATAGACCCTACCTGACTGTTGAACAGAGCAGCTTTTTATGACATAGATTTGACGGGCACTTATTTGCTTATAGGTCTATCTTCACTAATATTTTGATATTCCTTAAGGACAGTTCCTTAAAGCAGACTGTTGCATGTTTTTTTCCTGCAATTCTTCATCAAGTATATTTTGTCACATAAAAGATGCTCAAAATTTATTTGTTGAATAAATGAAAGATCCAATGCAAAACATTAATATTTTTAATTGAAAAAAACCATTAAGAATATTTGGCAAAAGATTCCACATTTTTTTTAAAAAGCTTACAGCTCTTTTTCAATGTCAGTTGTATTACAAAATGACTTACTGATTACAAATAATTGTTCATCTCTTCATAGTAACTTCCAAATTTTATTAATTTAAAGTTATTAAAATATTCTGCATTTATATTGATTTTGCTTTCTCTATGTCAAAGTTACTCATCATTCTTCTCAAATTATAAAATGAAGGAAACACGAGTAAGGTGGAAATGTTTTAGTGGAAAAATCAGAATGTTGTTATATATTGGCTATTAAAAATATTAAAATATCAATATTGCAAATTTACTTTCCCTAGGACATGTCTCAAGTGTTTTACCATAGATATTGACACAAAAGTCTATAAATAATGGAAAGCTATTGGAAGAATAATGTTGCTTTGTAAACTGCAAAACAAGGAGAGTATGTCTTATGAACTTCGAGTTTTATATGAAGAGCTGTAAGGTCACAAAAAAATTCATAAAAGGGAAAAAAGTGAAAAGAGTAAAGCCAGGCATCAGTTATTTTATCTATATTGGGAGAGGAATTTCAAATTTTTAAGAAAGGGGATCATTCAGAAAGCCAATTCTCAATGAAAAATTAAGGTGTGTTTTTTCTTGTGTGGAGCAAATAAGGAGATTTTTCCAGGAAGCAGTCTGGACATTTGATTCTTTTGATTAAGTATAATCAGGCCTATCTGAGGTACTGCAAGTACTTTATGTTGGCTACCACTACTTGATAATAAAATTGTGTGTATTTTCCATCTATTGCAAATGAGTGAGTATTCCTTGTAGCAGGCTTACACCATTTTTCAGTCTCCTGGGAATGATTTCGAAATACATGTGTATGTCAGGATCCTCTTATATATGAAGAGTTGTAACCTACTTGAAATGCATTTTTTTCTTGCACTTGGATCATAGCAAGAATATAAAAACAGTACTTAATTCATAAATTATATGCCAATATAAGAAATGAAGGCTATTTCTGTAATAAATTTTTAGGTATGGATATTTTCATTCAAGTCAAATTTTAGTGTTACAGAGCCCCAAGAGCAGAATAAAAACTATGTCAATGAATTTATCCTGAGAAAGATAATTATCAAATAGATTACTCATGTCCAGGGCCAGAGTTTTCTTTCCATAGCAGAAAATCTGGGGAGTCAAATAGGTTATTTGGTAAACATGAGCACTGAGGAGGCGGGTCTGGTTCAGTCATAGGAATAGCTGGTTGCATCAGGCTATGGTCACATAAGGCTATGGTCACTTGATGCCCCATTTTATACTGCATTACAATCTGTGCTGCATGGCTAAGACCCAAGCTTTTGGGGGCCAGGGTATTCTTACCCAGATAGCTCTATAAGACCAGTACCATTGCTTTTTCCCCTATAGATGTTGTATAGACTATTAACTTTTATTTAACTCATTGTTTCCATAGAGAACAAGGCTGATTTCTGTGATAAAAGCTTTTTTATTGTTGTTGTTGTTGTTAGGTGCCCTCGAGTCGGTATCCGACTCATAGCGACCCTCTGTACAACAGGGGAAACACTATTGCCAGTGCTTCTCTGCTGCTCATAGGGTTTTCAATGGCAGATTGATTTTTGGGAGGGGATTGCCAGGTCCTTCTCCCAAGCCTACAGCTTCTGGTGTTCCCGGGTGGTCTCCCATCCAGGTACTAACCAGGCCTAACCCTGCTTAGCTTCCAACATCTGACGGGATCGAATGCCATAGGGATACAGCTGCAGGCAGCTTTTTTATTAGTGTATTTTAATTGTACAAAATAATGGTTTTCATTGTGTCTTCTACATATTTTGCTTTGATCATATTGATCCCTATCCATCTTCCCAAATAGCCACCTCCACCCCATCATTACACCTTTTTTTTTTTTTTTTTTTTTTTTTTGGCTAGATTCAGCATCTGAGGGAAAACAGAAAACATGCAGTATTTGTCTTTCTGAGACAAAACTGTTTTATTTTGCTTAAAATGATGATCTCCAGTTCTATCCATCTTTGTGGCTGAGTAAAACTCTCTTGTGTATATATACCACATTTTCTTTATCCATTCATCTGTCGATAGGCACCTTAGTTGATTACTTAACTAGGCTATTGTTTATTGCTGCAGTAAACATGAAATAATGCAAGATTCCTTTTATAACACACTCAATAATAATGGATAATCATATACCTCCAGGTTCTTCAATGTCATATTCTGCTTTGCAGTTTAAAGAGCAGGTATCTCTTTTTTATACTAACATAGATTCCTTTGAGTATATACCCAGGAGAGGTGTAGCTAGGTCATGTAGTTCTACTTTTAATTTTTTGAGGAAACTCCAACATTCCCACCAACAGAGCATAAGGTTTCCTTTTTTCCCATGTCCTCACTAGCATTTGTTTTGTTTCCTTGATGATAACTGTTCTGACTGGGGTAGGATGGAATCTCCATATAGCTTTGATGTGCATTTCCGTGATAGCTAAAGATGTTGAACTTTTAAAATGTATTTATTGGCCATTTGTTGTCCTTTTGGAAACTCACTGTTCAATTTGCCCATTTTTTGAGTGTATTATTTGTGGGAGCTTATGTGTATTTAATTGTTTGAGTTCTTCATTCTGGATATTGACCCTCTATCCATAAATAGCTGGCAGAGATTTTGTCCCATTCAGTGGCTTTCTCTTCACTATTATAATCATTTCCTTTGCTGTGCAGGAGTATTTTAATTGGATTGAACCCAATTTGTCACTTCTTGTTATGGTTTCCCAAGCTATTGGAATCCTATTTGGAATTTTGATGCCTATGCCTTTACCCTGGATGGTTTTGATTATATTTTTCTCTAGTAGTTTCAAAGTTTCAAATATTACATTAAAGACTGTGATTTCTGAATTGATTTGTGTATACAGGGTGAGAGAGAGAAATCTAGTTTTATTTTCCTACATGTGGATATTCAGTTTCCCAGCACTATTGGTTGCAGATGCTGTAATTTTCCCCAAAGTATGTTTTTGGTACCATTGTCAAGAATCAGGTGTCTATAACTGTGTGAATTTATTTCTTGGTGGGCTATTTAATTCCCTTGGTCTACCTGTCTATTGTTCTGCCAGTGCCATGCTGTTTTTGTTCCTATGGTCCATGTTGTTGTTGTTGTTGTTGTTGTTGTTGTTGTTATTGTTGTTGTTAGCTGCTGTCAAGTCAGATCTGACTCGTAGCGACCCTAAGTACAGCAGAATGAAATATTACCTACCAGTGTGCCATGCACACTATCTTTTTATGTTTGAGCGAACTGTTGTAGCCACTGCATTTCTTATTGATTCCTGCCACATTAGCAAAAGGAGGTCCCAGGGGCTTTCCTCCATTCTCATCATTAAAGTTGACTCCACTTTGAGGAGGTAACTCTTCCCCAGTCATTTCTTGAATGACTTTCAGCCTGAGAGGCTCATTTCCTGGCACCGTATTTGATAGTGTTTCTCTGCTGTCCACAGGGTTTTCAGTTTGGGGAGTGGATTGCCAGGTCCTTCCCCTTGGTCTCTCTCAGCCTGGAAGATCATCTGAAACCTGTCCCCTGTGGGTTATTATTGAGAGGTATATACTAACTTCTCTTTTCTTCATCTTAGAAGTTTGATGGTCTACTGAGTTATTCATGTTTGATTTCTTTTCCTCCAGTTTCATGTTTATTCTCCTACTGAGATTTATTCTTTCACAACCTCTTGTGCTTGTATATATCTTTCTTCCTCTTCTGTATGTAATGTTCTTTTAAATGTCTTCTGCAATTCTGGCTTAGCGAGCAAAAATTGGTTTAGTTTATGCTTATGATAGAAAGTCTTTATTTCTACTTTGTTTTTAAAGGTTAACTATGCTGGATATAGTAGCCTTGATTGGCGCTTACTGTGTTTCAGGGCCTGAAATACATCATGCTTTCCTGGCCTTTAATGTTCCCAATGAGAGGTTTGTTATTATTTTGATAGGTTTGCTTTATGAGTAACTTGGCACTTCTTACAGTTTTTAGTATTTCTTGGTTATGTTCTTTTGGCATTTTAACTATGACATGAATGTGTTCTTTTCTGATCATGTCTATTTGGGCTTCCAAATATCTCATGTACTTGGATGTCTACTTATTTTCCTAGATTTGGGAAACTTTCTGCTCCAGTTTCTTTGAATATATTTACCACGCCTTTAGTGTGTATCTCAGTTTCCTCTTACAAACCAAAAATTCATAGGTGTGGTCTCTAATCATGTCACAAAAGTCTATGGATGTTGTTACTATTGGTTATTTCTTATTTATTGCTATAAAAATGTAGTAATTCATCAATTCTGATCTCTGATAGTCTTTCTTCTTCCTGCTCTCACCTATTGGTGATGTCTTCTATTGAGTATATTTATATGATTCATTGAGCTTTTAATCTCCAAGATACCTGTTTTTTATGCCATAATCTTTACCTCTTTGATATGTTTGTCCCACTTGTTGAATTGCTTTTGAAAGTTGAATTTCTCTTCCAGGTATTGAATTTACTACTTCATTTCACTTGTATGTTTGTTTGAATCCTGTGTAAGATCATTGAATTTTAAGACTAGACTTTTGAATTATGTGTCTGATATTTCAACCACTTCAAAATCTCTGGATTCATTTATTGAAGAGTTGTTAACTTTTGAAGGAGGCATGATGCTGTGCATTTTCACATTTCTTTTGTTTTTAAATTGTGATTTGCATATCTGTTGAAATGGGCATCTCTTCCAGTTTTACTCTTAGTGAGCAGTCTTGTCTTGAAGGCTCAATCCCCAGTACCACTCTGAGAGGAAAAATCTGTCAGCCATAACAGCAACAATACTAAAACAACCCAAATATAGAAATACAATTAAAAATCAATTAAAGCCAACTACTACACTATGAATAATTATAGAAAGAACATGGAAAAAATAATGTAGAATAAACTATGAAGTTAAAAATTAAAGTAAAAGTAATAAGTGAAATAAAGGAAGAGGCAGGAAACTTTGAAAAATGAAGCAAAGTTAAATAAAAGAGAAAGTAAAGAATGTGAGGAAGAGGAAAACAGACAGAAAATCTGATTACAAAATCAAAATAACACTTAAAGTTAGATGAAGGTAAGAAGAGAAATAAAAATAAAAATATTTAAAAAACAAAGTCAAAACAATACTAAATATAGTAAAAAAGAAAGTAAGAAAAAAGTGTTTGAAAAAATGACAATGAATTGGAGATGCTTCTTCCTGGGATCTCTTAGAATCCCCCAGGTGTGGGGGGTGAGCCTAGTGAATCATTGTTGAGCCTAGTGTAGTCCCTGCCATTCCAGCTGCTGCTGTATGTGGACTGAGGGCCCAGCCTGTCAAGGGTCAGTTGTCAATGTCAGGACTCTGTTCAAACTTCTCTCCTTTTTGTACCAGGACCCACTGAGCATTGTGGCCTCTGGGTCAGGCAGGTTTCCCTTCTGTCCAATGACCCCAGGTTTGTATACCCAGGGGAACACACATCCAAACCTTGCCATTGTGGTTTGGACTTTCACTGCCCGCCAGGGAGCCAGGTGGGATCCCTGGGCTGTTTCTTCCCTTTTTCCACCTAACCTTTCTGTTTCTCCATGCTCTCAGCTTTCCTGCCACCTCTTTTTGTGGTTTCCAATGCCATTCCTCTCTTTTGTTCTTTGGGATATTGTCTGAAGTCAATAAAAAATGTCCCTAGTTACAAGAAATAATACTCACTTGCTTTTCTCTGAGTTAATATCCATCTCCCTACCTGGATTTTAGAAGTTCGCTGACAATCCTTTGAGTGATTCTCCTATTACAGATTGTGTTAGCTTTTTATTGCCATGACAAAACAAGTGAGAACAATAACTTGAAGAAGGGAAGATTATTTGGCTCAGTGTCAGAGGTTCAGCCAAGGGGCAGCTGGCTTCTCTGCTTTTAGGTCTGTGGTAAGGCAGAACATAGTGGTGGATGTGCATAGCAGAGGAACATGTATCACCTCATGGCAGGGAACAAAAGAGTGAAAGGGCCCAGTGACAGGTTATGTGCTTCAAATTCATTCTCCCAGTGCCCCCTGTCAAGTAGGTCCTACCTTTTAAAGTTTCCACCACCTCCCCATAGTGCCACCAGCTGGGGACAACATCTTCAACTCATGGGTCTTCTGGGGACATTTCAGATCCAAACCATAACACAAACGAAACATACTTGGTAGTGATTAAAGTTCTATCTCTAAAATCAAATTATCTGTGTTTAAAACTGTGGGGTCTTGGATAATGTACTTACATTTTCCAAGCAAATTAGGCATCATAAGATAGCCTATTTAAGGAAACTGTCTAGGACATAGAAAGTCCTCAAGAGTAGAATGTAATTCCCCATCCCCCTATCTGTGAATGTAGAAAGAACATGTGTCTTGGAAGAAAATCCATTTCATTCATCAGACTCCCACGGGTCCTTTGAAGAACACTGATGGGCCAAAACAGTGAGTTTTGAAATGCAGCTCCATGTTTGATCCCTCAGTTCCTTCCTTGTGAGACAGTCTATTTTAATATCGTACAAATAAAAGAAGAAACATTTATTTTTATTCTCTTCTTCCACCTCAAATTCAGGGAAAAAAATGATGAAGGAGACTGGTCTGACGAACTCTGCACTCCATGGTCATAATGTGGACCGCTGGGTTAATGTTCAGAATCCCTCTTCAAGGAGCATCAGTCACCATTCTGCTCTCCTCCTTGCAGTGACTGATTTAATTGCTACTGTATTCACTTGGGTTGCCCATGCCACCAGGAAGTGACAACCAGGATTCCAGGTGTCAGCCCAGAGAGAGGTAGTTTCTCATCTAGCTTTGCCCTTCTCTGAAAATTCTACCTTAATGTTGTTAGCCAAATCAGCTCAATCTATCTTCAGTTATTTAGAGAACACTTATAGTGATGCATCTTTATAAATAATATTTTTATTTGGCTCTTGAAAGAGTTGTTAATGGATGGTAGAGTAAATCTTTTCTTTAAAATGTGTTGCAGTTGAAAACATTGATTCTTTTGGGGGCACGGAAGTTAAATAATCATTAATTTACCTGCCTTATAGATTTTTTAGGTTATGACTTCTTGCGTCTTTATCTTGGCACTATTTTCAGAAATGCTACTTTAATCTCTTTAGAAATCTGGTACTAACATTGTCTTGTAGAAATCAGCATTGTAGGTGCCAGTTAATGATGGTCCCTTAGAGAACACCAGACAGATGAAATAGTATATCTGAATGAATTGTCAGTGCTGCTCTAGAATGTGTGAACCATCCTTGCTTATAAAAGGCCAAAGATAGAACTTAAGATAATATTCTTATATACATCTCCCCACTTAAGACCTTGGAAGAAACAAGTTCCTTTAAACTTTAAAAATATTTTTATTTAGTATGCATAATTAAGATGGGACTCTTTATCGTCCTCAGGAAAGTTACTTAACATAAAATGCCAAGGTAAATGGATGCAGCCCACTTGTGTCATAAGTGATGCAGCCTGAAATTTGAAAAAGTCCCAGCAGTGATGATACGAACCTATTATAAACAATCACAAATTCAATAATTTTGATGAGGTTGTTTCTGTGATCATTCTATTACATTTTGATTTCTCATGGTAATTGGATAGTGTAGAATGAGGAATGAAGTCAAGGAGTTAAAATACAGAATAATTGGAAAAGCTGAAAGAATTTCAAAAAAAACTTTCCCTTTAAAGCCAGTTCATCTTCAAAACCCTGATAAAAATTTTAAGCTGCAGGTAGGCAATTTGATCCAATGCACATTTAAATGTAATATCACAGAACAAACCCTTTTATGCTCATAGTAAGAATGGAAGTGGTAGGTATAAAGTGTTTTCACTATTAGACTTTCATAAGGGATATCCCAAATTGTGAAATATTGTGTATTTTCATCAGATTTGTGTTTCATCTCTGAGAACGGAAATATTCTAAAAATGCTTTTAGTTAAAATATAGTTATATAAATCAAGACCAAGTCACTTTTCTAATATGCTCTTATCAGTACTTTTTAAAATCTCATCCACATTTTCTGTATTATATGTAAACTTAATAGCAAATACAAAATTTGCTTAAAAGTCCTTATTCCAAAGTGTTTTTTTCCTACTTTTTCGCAGAAGTGAGACAGTGACTTAGTAAAAATTATAGAAAATGAGTTAGCTTGTGGATAAGGGCCTGCAAAGTGTGTTAAATTGGAAATAAGTGAAATTAATTAATCGTATTATTTTGCTATTACTACATAACCAACCACCACAGATTTTGCAACACAAATTGATTATCTTAAAGTTTTGGTGGAACAGAAGCCCCAGCACAAGTTAGCTGGCAGCATTGCTCAGCATCTCACCAGGCTAAATTTGAGGTGCTGGTGGGGGCTGTGATCTTCTTTCTCATCTGCAGCTCAGAGTCCTCTTTAAAGGTAATTTGGGTTGTTGGCAGAATAGGTTTCCCTGGGGTTGTAGGACTGAAGTCTCCATTTTCTTCCTACCTGGGTGATTCTCAGCTCTTAGAAACTGCTTTCAGGTCCTATGGATGTAGCCTCTCGCAACATGACAGATTGTTTCTTCAAAGCAAGTAAGACAATATATCTACAGTTGGCTTGGATAGCATATTGTTGTTGTTGTTGTTAGGTGCCATCGAGTCGGTATCCAACTCATAGCGACCCTCTATACCACAGGGGAAAAACTATTATCAGTGCTTCTCTGCTGTTCATAGGGTTTTCAATGGCAGATTGATTTTTGGGAAGGGGTTGCCAGGTCCTTCTCCCAAGCCTACAGCTTCTGGTGTTCCCAGGCGGTCTCCCATCCAGATACTAACCAGACCCGACCCTGCTTAGCTTCCGAGATCTGATGGGATCAGATGCCACAGGGCTATGGCTGCAGGCTGGATAGCATATTAAGTAATGTAAAATAACCAGGGAGTTACTACCCCATTACTTTTGTTACAAAGTATAAACAAATCCAGACAGTGACTGGCTGGAAACATTTACTGGTCCTACCAATATTCAAGAAGAGAGCTTTTATAGGGCTGGAGCTCCAAGGGCCCAGATTCTTGAAGGCTGTCTTAGAATTCTGTCTAGGAGGTGCCTTTATTTGAATATTGTATGTCTACTCACTCATCCCAAATATTAACATTCAAATGCTTTAAAAATAAAAATCTTTCATAACTCATTTGTTGGCAGAACCTCAGAAGTGACACATAATTTGCAGAATTTTAAAAATCTATTTAATATAAATATTTGCTGTCAAAATATTAATGTACTTGAGAGCAAAGCATGTTATGCATGTACTGTTGCATAATTATATATTATGTACATTATGGAATACCTCATGGAAGTTATTCAGTAATGTACTGAATATGTGCAGTGCTAACCTTCTAGAATCTAAAATAAACATATCAGTCTCCCTCAAAAAAGAAGCACTTCAGATTAGAAATTTTGGACCAAATCTATTAAAGTTATCTCAAAAGGAATATATATTTTTAATATTTTCCTAAGCGAACAAACCCAGGCCCCCCAAAAGAGATACCATATGTTCTCACTCATATCTGGGAATTAAATCTAACTTAAAGGAAGAAAAAAATAATAACTATAAATATGTGGATGTATAAAGAAGAACAATCAGGTTTCTCCAAGAAGGGAAAATAGAAGTAGATTAGAAAGAAGGGGAGGGGTCTAGGGGAGGAACAAGGTTGGTGGAATTGGGAAAAGGAGGGGAAATGTTAGAGGGCTCAAAGGGGGGAGAGAACAATTTCAAATTACATGATGCAACTCCACAAATACATGGGGGGAAAAAGCAATATAACTCATAACTGCATGGCTGTTACCACATATTAATCAGAGGGTTTCATAAATTATGTGAGTTGTTGTAAGTGTAACCAAAAACTATGTAATAGGTGCACAGTGGAAATACCAAAACCTTTACTACTCTGTACTCCACTAACATTTATTAGTAAAAGAATGAAGCCTGGCACGGTGGCAAATGCCTGTAATCCCATCAGCTTGGGAGGCAGAGGCAGTCTGTGTAATTTATCAAGACCCTGTCTCAAAAAAAAAAAATGGGCTGAGGCTGCAGCTCAGTGGTCCAGCACTGGGTGCAAGGCCCTGGGTTCAACCCCCAGTATCACAAAAAAAAAAAAAAAAAAAAAAAAAAAAAAAAAAAAAAAAAAAAAAAAAAAAAAAAAAAAAAAAAAAAAAAAAAAAAAAAAAAAAAAAAAAAAAAAAAAAAAAAAAAAAAAAAAAAAAAAAAAAAA
>VMDO01035476.1:0-16049 GCA_007922755.1 Pedetes capensis | reverse complement strand
AGGCTATGATCTTTGATCTTCATCAGTAAATGTTTTAAATCCTCTTCATTTTCAGCAAGCAAAGTGGTGTCATCTGCATAACGCAGGTTGTTAATGAGTCTTCCTCCAATCTTGATGCCCCGTTCTTCCTCATAAAGTCCAGCTTCTCGGATTATTTGCTCAGCGTATAAATTGAAGAGATAGGGTGAAAGTATACAGCCCTGACGCACACCTTTCTCAATGTTAGAGTGACTGAAGCTTAATTCATTGACTATTAGACTTATAAATGTTATCATAGTAAAAGGCACATATGCAATTTTTAAATGACATTTTATTATCTCTGATGAAATAAAAAATGTGTGTATACATATATATGTATATATACATATATCTATATATGTATACATATGTATATATGTATATACACATATATCTATATATGTATACATATGTATATATGTGTATATGTATGTATATATACATATATACATATGTACATATATACACGTATATATACACTCACATATGCCTATGTGTGTACGTTGCCTGCAGCCATACCACTCTGGCGGCCTATCCCATCAGATTTTGGAAGCTAAGCAGGGTCAGGCCTGGTTAGTACTTGGATGGGAGACTGCCTGGGAACACCAAGTGCTGTTGGCTTGGGAGAAGGACCTGGCAATCCACTCCCCCAAAAAAACAGCCACTGAAAACCCTGGGAATGACAGAGAAGCACTAACAACACTGTTTCACATGTTGTACTTAGGGTTGCTATGAGTTGGACACGGACTCAATGGAACCTAACAACAATGTGGGTATGTACAGACCAATGTGGGTATATACATTCCATATGTCAACATGGTAGAAAAAGCCAAAGTATTTATTCCAGTGATTCTCAAGCCTGATGGAGCACTGGAATCACCTTGCTGTTGTTGTTAGGTGCAGTTGAGTTGGTGTCTGACCCTATGTACAACGGACAAAACACTATTGTCAGTACTTCTCTGCTATTCATAGGGTTTTCAATGACTGATTGTTTTGGGGGAGTAGGTTGCATGGTCCTTCTCCCAAGCCTACAGCACCTAGTATTCCCTCGTGGTCACCCATTCAGGTACTAACCGGGCTCGAACCTGCTTAGCTTCTGAGATCTGATGGGATCAGATGCCACAGTGGGATGGCTTTAGGCAGAATCACCTTAGGAACTCTTAAAAATATGGATGTCAGGTGGGGAGCTCTGATGCATAGCTGTAATCCCAGAAACTCGAGATGCTGACACAGGGGAATCATGAGTTCAAGGACACAGGAAGCCTGAATAACTTAGAAACACCTTGTCTCAAGATTTAAAAAAAACAAAAGGAGGCTGGGAGTGCAGCTCAGTGGTAGAGCACTTGCCTCACTTGTGCAAGGGCGTGGACTCAACCCTCAAGTACTGGAGGGAAAAAATTATAAGTGCCATGCTTTTTCCCAGAGATTGTGATGATAAGAAGCCGGATTTTTGTTTTACAGCTTCCCAAATGATTCTAATGTATAAGCAAAGTTGAGAACCAGTGATATTTATTTATTTGTATAGTTTTTTAAATTACCATAAAACTAATAAATAGATAAAATATTTCAACTAAGAGTTGAAAATTTGTCATGATATTCATCAACTATGTAATATCATCTATCCTGTCTTTATATTTCCTTTCAATTTTATCTGTGTTAATAACATTTACTTATAAAATTAACATTTTTATAGCTGTTAGCAGGCTTTGCCAATAAATTTAAAATATATATATATATATTTGTTTTTACCTACCAGCAAAAACACCAGTAAAGAGTTTGCAATTAAGATGCAGTTGAACATTTTCATTTGTTAGTTTCTGATGGGAAAAAACTGAGAAATTTCTGTGAACTTGGTGCTTCTTTAAGTTACTCTGGCCAAATTCTGATCTACATGGTAGTAAGAACTTAAGGACACATCCATATTTGTGATCTGATAACACACCAGAATAGACAAGTATAAGGAGAGAAGCCATTATAGTTGAAAAGGGTTAACAGTTCACATTTATGAGCATATTTTGGATCTTTAAATCACAAGGAAATTTTATAGAGAGTGTGCATTACTTTGATTAAATAGTTAAGAAGGCAAATGTTTACTAATTTAAAAAATACCTGCAGGTTTATATTATGGACAAGTTTCTTTATTCACTGTGTCAAACTACAACAATTACTCAGAATGTAAAAGTTTTGTATATTCTAAATGCAATCTGAGTTAGTTTTAACAACTTTAGCATGACTAAAATTATGCTCTCAATTAATCATATAAATATGCAAACAGTGCCAAACTCATATCTTTCCATAACAACCTTAATTTTAAAATGGAAATTTTTAACAAATGGCTTGCTATTTATAGAGCATTGCTCAGCTAAAAGATATTGGCAGGTTTTTAGAGTGTGAACAAATAATTTTCTAATTCTCATAGTACATAAGTTCATTTGGCCTATGTAGTCTAGTAACCATATGATTCAGATAAAAACTTATAACAATATGAAGTATTTCACTCAAAGCAATAAATTATAAAAATGTGGGGTATACTTTTTTATGTAAGAAATGTAAGAAACCTATAAAGTAAAACACAAGGATATAATTACTTAACAAATTTTGCATGAACTTAATGCACACACACACAGAGTTATAAATACCATAAAGCAGGACTATAATCTACATTAGAAGAATAGACAATAGCAAAATTTGCCCCAATAGTAATTTTGAAGACCTGCCTCAATTCTTTATCAGCCTAATATGACAAACAGAAAAAGCTAAAATGCATAAGTGCTGACTCAAAGTGAATAAATCTCAAAAGACTCTAATGCCTAATAAATCCATGATAAAGATGAAATTGTTATCATTTTAACTGTCTCTTTGTAGATAACTCCATATGAAAATGCAGATTAGACAGAATTACTCTAGTGTTAGAATGATATTGATTTAGGAATACACTACAATAAAGATCATCTATTTTCATACTTCTCAACCTTTTAAAGACATGCTCATGTTGAGAAATAATGATTATTAATAAGTTGCTAAATATATTAGAGATTTATCATGTGCCAGGTACTATTCTGTGTGTTGAGGTACTTTTGAAATAGGTATTGTTTCTCAGCTTTTGAAAGGAAGAATATGAACAACAAGAAGGTTAAATTTACCAACTCTTTCCTGTCTGGCCAGGACTCAAACCCAAGGGGCTGCTTCAAAACTCAGACTGACATTCACTACAGGGCATGGTAGTAATAACAAAGATAGGACATTTATAAGTATTTGAAGGTTAAAAATAGAGTTTTTATTTCTTAAGTATTTTATAATATTTAGTAAACCTTTTGAGAGGATCACAGAAACCAACATTCAGATACCCTCTTTTAATTCTCCAAATTGAAAATCATTACTCTTGTCCAAGTTTTCCATTTTACAGATTCATACCTTTAAGAATATTTCTTAAAGCCCTATATTGAGACATGAACCAAATACAATCTTTTCTTTAGTGAAATGTTCAAAAACACCTATATTAGTTAGTAAAAGGTATTACATGTACTTTAAAAGATGCTAGCCTATGTGATAATTCAAAAAGAGATTATCTGAAGCCTTCCTAGTAGATGGAGAGCACTAATTTGAGCTATAAAGAATGACTTGCATGTAGATAAATGTTTAATGGATGAGAGAGAGGCCCCAGTTATAAGACCATTATGGTCTGAAGGACAGAGATAGGAAAGTACATAATGAACAGGAAACAGAGTTCAAGTTGCAAGAAGCAAAAGGTATATAAATGCACACTGGGAAAAACAACATTGAAAGTACATATAGGAGGTTCTGAAAAAGTGGACAATTCTGTAAAAAGGGTATTTGAACCATAGAATTGTAAGATGACTAAATATATATATATTTATTTATTTATAATATATACATTTATATATATTATATATATATATTTATATTATATTTATATATATACATATATTATTCTACTGAGACAGACCTGGCAAGAGAATTGTAAGAATGACAGTGGAAATAGAACAAATGGAGGAATAAGAATAACACATTACACAAGTAGAATCTATATAGTTTGGGAAACAAATGTGACAAGAATGTAAGGGGAACACAAGAGTACATGAAGACAAAGGGACATCTACAAAATATTAAACCCAGATGTGGGAAAGTAGACTATTTCAGCTTAAAATGCTCAACTGGAGAGGGTAGGATCATTGGGGGGCAAGATTTAGTGGACATCTTTAAAATATTACATTGAAATTCAAGAACAAAACCAGGTTTAAATCTGAATACAAGTGATAGGTGATGTCTGCTTATTAGTTACGAGTCTTGTTATAAGATCCAGTGCAAGAGGGATATCAATGCATGTAGTATAGAGTGGGAAAAATAAAGAAATCTAAAAGTCCCTGGAAAATCATCAGCCTTGAGAGGGAAAAGAGAAGGAATTAAAAAGATAAATTGGACATCAAATAGGATGAAAATTCAGGCAAGCTGTAATTAGGAGGGAGAATTTTGACAGAAAGTATATGGTAGATAAGATCATATATTACATGGAGATCAAAGATGAAAAAGCCTGAGGAAGCCCCTGGGATAATTAATAAATTATTAGTATCCTTTCATAAAAGGTTTTTGATAGGCAGAATAACGGCTCCCCTAAGATGTTCACATCTAAATCCTTGGAATTTGTGATTATGGTATCTCGTATGACACAAAGGCCTTCACAGATGTGATTAAATTAAGAATTTGGAAACGGGAAGATGATCCTGGATTATCCTAAATGCAATCACAGGGCCCTTACAAGTGAAAGAAGAAAGTAGGAGAGTGAGAGAAGGAGATTGGATGACGGAAACAAAGTTTAGAGTGATATGATTGTGGAGTGGGACTAGGAACAAAGGCATGCAGGCAGGCTCTAATAGCTGGAAAGGCAAGGAAATAAATTCTTATCCAGAACCTCAAAAGGAACCAGTCCTGCCAATATCTTGATTTTATCCCTGGGAAGCCCATTTCAGAGATCAGACATCCAGGATGATAAAATAATAAATGTATGCTGTTTTTAAGTCACTAAATTTGTGGTAATTTGCTTCAGTAGGCACAGGAAATTACAAACCATTTCAGTTAAGGTGAAACCAGTCGCTACTCTTCACATGAACATTTGAGCAATTTTGGAGTTAAGAAACCTGACATCAAGTCCCAACTATACAAGTTATTTAACTACTTTTTGTTTCAGTGTCTTTGTCTATAAAGCAAGGATATTAATAGCACCTTCCTCATGGAGTTGTTGGGAGTATTAAATGAGATAGTATGTGCAAAATAATATTAGTGTCATCTGTTACACTGTGGTGCACAACTGTAATCACAGTGACAAGGGAGGCTGAGGCAAGAGCATTACCAGTTTGAAGCCAGAGGCCACCTGTGCAACTTACTGAGACCTTGTCTCAAGACAAAAAATAAAATTAAAAATAAAAATAAAAACCAAAATTAGTGTCTTCCACATAGCATAGTGTCCATTGGTGTTGTTATTATGCCATGTGTTGGAGTCCCATGGGCAGTGAAGAAGTAAGGCCTAGAGACCTAGAGAAAGCTGACATCTGCAAAGCTCAATAATCTCAAGGTCACATGGCTACTTTGAACTGATCCAAGACACAATCCCAGTTATCTTGGCCCCTAGTCCAAAAATGTTTTATACTATATCCCCTTGTTTATGGCAGAGACTGCTAACTATCCCCTTCACCATAGCAACAGAACCACTTCCTGCATTTCCTGCTGGTGAAGGACCACACAGCTAGACACTGCCTCCCACACCTTCACCTGCAGATAAATGTCCCCATGCATGTCCACTGTGGTCAAAGAGATGCAGACAGAATTGAAATATGCCACTTCTGGGCCAATCCTCAGAAAAGAATCTGCTTGTTCTCTACTTTCTCCTTCTCTGTCTCAAAGGCAAGCTCCAAACATTAAGAGAAGACATCATCCTAGGGGAATAGAGACAACAAAATGAAGGGAAATTCCTCCCTAGTGATCTCATTGAAAAGAGGTGGCTGCTGCTTTGAACCATCCACTCATCTCTAGACAATTATATGAAGGACAATCAGCTTCAATGTGGTCTGAGCCACTTGATCCATCTTCTCTATATATACTGTTCCTACAAATAACCTAACAAAATGGAAGAAGCAAAGAAAATAAGGAGCAAATGTAGAGAAAGTCTGTAGATTCACATTGATACATGTAATCAGTACTCTAAGAAAAGATTAGAAATCCCTTTCTAAAGTGTAATGAAAATATTGATAATAACTAATTATAATCATATTATGTTTTAGGCAGTAGGTTAAATGTCGTTCTGTTCTGTTTTGTTTTTAAAGTACTGGGGGTTGAACCCAAGGCCTCACACATACTAAGCAAGAATTCCACTGCTGAGTTGCATGCCCAACCCCCTTTTTATTCTTATTCTTGTGACAAGGTCTTGCTAAACTGTGCAGGCTGCCTCTAGCCTTGAACCTGCAATCTTCCTACCTTGGCCTCTTAAGTAGCTGGGATTAAGGTGTGTACCAGGGCACCTGGTTTATGGCAAGTCTTTTGCATGCATTGTCTCATGCAAGCTCTACAATATTTCTATGTAAAAGGACCCAATGTGTCTTCATTTTCAAATAAGAAAGTTGAGACATAAAGATATTAACTAACTGTGGTAGGAAGAGCTGAATTTGGAATTTCAACCCAGGTTTACCTAATTCTACAACCAAAAGTCTTGAGCAATAACATTATATTTGTTGTCTCCAATGCAAGGACAACAAATATAAATTTAGCAATTTTGGTGCTAGCTAAAGTTGTAAGATTCTCTATCACACACATTTTTCTATTATATCCAAGCAGCCATTACTTTTAAAAATTTTTCTACTGGGAAACATACTTTACCCAATGATTTCTTTCACCTAAACTTTATGAGTGTTGGCCCATTTTTAAAACTGGAAATGTAAATTTGAGCCACACAGCTCACGTGTACACACAGTCACAAACACATAAATTTTTGTTTCAAAAATTAACAGTAGAGTCTGTTGGCTCAAATCCTAAACATAATGTGAAGGAACAGCTGTATGGAATTTAGAGCCTAAGCTGGTAATCACTGCTTGTTCAAAGGAGCCAATATTAAGCAAATTATACTTTAAAATTATTATGTATTCTT
This sequence comes from Pedetes capensis, assembly GCA_007922755.1. NCBI lineage: Eukaryota > Metazoa > Chordata > Mammalia > Rodentia > Pedetidae > Pedetes > Pedetes capensis. The sequence goes on along the minus strand of VMDO01035476.1, from coordinate 8,875 downwards.
CAATTAGACATTCTTCAATCAAACAGTCACTACAGATTATTTCTGGAAATTGAAGCCTATCTCCTAATTACATGTTTTTTGATCTTTGAATGAGACTTCCCAAAAACATAGATTGCAGTTTTGTTTAAAGACTACCCAGAAATTTTAGTCCTTTTTCTAAAGCTTATTATTTCCTTTGAGCGTAATACATATATAGCTGGGCATGAGTCAGTACCACTAATTTGAGATTTGATTTCCAGACCAGCACTCAGTTCAAGAAAGGGCAACCAAACCTGATTGTGAATATGCTATTGACATTTGGGTGACTACTTAGGAATATAAAATTTCTTCCTTTAAAACTATATCATTGAAACCATGTAACACATTCCAAATGATCTACAAATTTAGTGCTGAGTGCTAGGTTTAATAGGACTCAAAACTAAGCTCAGAGAAAAAGATATTCAAATACAGATAATTTCAGATTTCTAATCAAGGCCTTGTTAGGCATACTAAATAGCTAATCAGTCACTAAGCATTTATGTATTGTGCACTTGCTATGTGCCCACAACAAAGATAGGTGTTTTTTGCAAAATAAAAATAAGAATTCTTTGTCACAGTCCTTGCCTTCAAAGAGATTTAAGCTTCCTGAGAAGTTTGGACTTACTAATTATAAACATCACATGCCTGTCATTATGCTAGGGCTGTCTTTGAGGCAGGAACTTGCATCAACTCCATCTCATGTATCAAGGCCTACAGCGGTACGACAGTGGTGTCAGATCCCATCAGATCTAGGAAGCTAAACAGGGTCAGGCCTGGTTAGTACTTGGATAAAAGACCACCTAGGAACATCAGGTGCTGTAGGCTTGGGAGAAGGACCTGGAAACCCACTCCCAAGAAACAATCTGCCATTGAATAGCAGAGAAGCACTAACAATACAATTTCACCTGTTGTACATAGGGTTGCTATGAGTCAGACACTGACTTGACAGCACCTGATAACAACAGCAACAACATGTATCAAGAGATTAAGTCTACAGAATCTGAGGGATGAGCCTGAGGCCAGGCAGCTTCAGAGTGGCAGAGATCAGTCTGAGCCACAAAAGACACTAAGTTATCTCCACAGTGTCCACCATAATGCAGAGCCTCTTGCCTCTTATCATTTTATGAAACAATTGCAGAAAATCAGCAAACAGGATGGAAAAATATTTCTGTCCAAAAATGGTATTTTTTATTTCAGGAACTTCAGATGCAAAGAATAAGTAACAAGAAAACAAAATTGGTAAGAGCTAACGTTTTTTAAACACAACTATTTGCCACATACCATGTGAAAAGTTTGACATGCAATCTCTCATTTACTCTTCAAAAAACATATGAAGTAGGAGCTCTTACCCTTATGTTACAATTAATGAGACTGTCCTTAGAGGTTAGTAACTTTCCAAGGTTACAACAACCAGTATGTGATGGGACCAAAATTGCAGCAAGGCATGCTGCGTCCAGAATCTATATTCTTAATCACTTGACAATATTAGACCCTCTTCCAGCCTGAACTGAGTTCTCCAAAGGATCTAAAGAAAGAAATCAATGTTTTGAAATTAAATCTACCATTCCACTCCTAAGTCAGTCTAACCTCTATTCAAGCTCACCCGCAAATCCAAACCAACAGAACTAACTTGAGTCCCAAGGTGCTTGTGCATAAAATAGAAATTTCTTACCTGTTTTCTATCACTACATATCTTTTATAAGGATTGCAAAACTTGATTTCCATATTATTAGGCTGGTGCTGTTCCTCTGAATAACCAAATGAAGTGAAAAGAGAAAGCTATTGAAATGGAGGTGTCTTTTCAAGTTTTCGTTTGAACTAATCTAGTTCCTGCCAAAGCAGCAGGTTGAAAAACACTTTTCATTTAATAGTAGATATTAAACACTTTTAAATGCAAGTGCCTATTTGAAATAAAATTTTGATGGACATCTGGACTGATTCCATATCTTTGCAATTCTGAAAAATGCTGAAATAAACATGAAAGTGCAGGTGTCTCTGTGATATGATGATATACCCAAAGATTCCTTTGGGTATATACCCAGGAGTGGTTTGGCTGGATCATGTGGTAGTTCTATTTTTAGTTTTCTGAGGAAATTCCATACTGATTTCCACAGTGACTGTATTAGTTTACATTACTACCAGCAATGTAAAAGCATTCCCACACACACACACATCACTTCATTCTAATATTTGCCAATATTGTTATTTTGTTGGTATTAGGCATTTTGACTGGGATGAGATGGAATCTCAGTGTAGTTTTGATTTGCATTTCCCTGATGGTTAAGGATGTTGACCAGTTTTTCATATATTTATTGGGAATTTGTATTTCTTCTTTTGAGAAGTGTCTATTCAGTTCCGTTGTCTACTTAACAATTGGATTATTTGGTTTTGGTGCTTAATTTTTTGAGTTCTTTATATATCCTATGGGGCTAGGATTTAGCTCAGTTGGTAGAGCGCTGCTCTGCAGTCTCTGAGGTCCTGAGTTCAATTCCCAGCACAGCAAAAATGGGAGAAGGATGTGGCAACCCACTCCCAAAAGACAATTAGCTATTAAAAATCCTATGAATAACAAAGAAGCAGTAATAACACTGTTTTCTCTATTGTACATAGAGTTGCTATGAATTGGACACCAAGCCCAGAGCACCTAACAAAAACAACAACATACATTTGTCATATTTAGCCTTTATGATGTTGAGATATATTCCTTCTATTCCCAGTTTCTTTGGGAGTTTTTTCATGAAAGATGTTGAACTTTGTCATGTGGTCTCTCTCTGAGTTTATGGATGTGTTATATTACATTTATTGATTTCCATATGTTGAACCAGTCTTGCATTTGCAGAATGATAACGGAATGATAATTTGCCACTTGATAACAGCACATGATCTTTTGTGTGTTGCTCTATTTGAAGTATTTTATCGAGGACTTTTGTATCAATGCTTATCAGTGAAATTGGTCTATATTTTTCTTCATTGTGTCCTTATCTAGTTTTGGTATCAGGGTGATACTAGCTTCATAGAATGAGTTTGGGTATATTCATTTTATGGAATAGTTTGAGGATGGATGTTAATTCTTCTTTAAAGGTTTGATAGAATTCAACTCTGAACCCATCCAGACCTTTTCTTTGTTGGAAAGAACAAAGAAAACTTCTGCTTCAATTTCATTACTTGTTATAGGTCTGTTTAAATTATTTACATCCTCTGGATTTAATTTTAGTAGATCATAGGTGCTAAGGATTTTATCCATTTCTTCTGTATTTTCCCTTTTGGGGGAGTACAATTTCATGAAGTAATCTCTGGTGATCCTATGTGTTTCATTAATACCTGTTGTAATGATTCCTTTTTCATCTCTAGTTTTATTAATTAAGCCTCCCTCCCTCTCTCTCTCTCTCTCTCTCTCTCTCTCTCTCTCTCTTGCTCTTGCTCTCTCTCTCACTCGCTCTCTCTTTCTCACTCTCACTCTCGCTCTCCTCTCCCCCTCATCCATCCTCCCCTCTCTTTTGGTAAGTTTGCCTATAGATTTGTCAATCTTGTTTATCTCTTCAAAGAACCAACTCTTAGTTTCCTCAATTCTTTCTATGTTTTTTGTTTGTTTGTTTCCATTTCACTGATTTCTGCCTTGATCTTTACTTTTTTTTTCTTTTCTTTCTTTCTCTCTCTCTCTCTTTTTTTTTTTTTTTTTTTTTTTTTTTTTTTTTTTTTTTTTTTTTTTTTTTTTTTTTTTTTTTTTTTTTTTTTTTTTTTTTTTTTTTTTTTTTTTTTTTGGTCTTCTTGTTTTGGGATTGCCTTATTGTCATTTTTCTAATCCTTTAAGGTGTATCATTTAGTTATTTATTTCAATTTTCTCTGATTTTTTGATGTAAGCACTCATAGCTATGAATTTCTTTTTGTGTTTTCATTTGCACTTCACCCTAGGAATTTTTTAACTCCTCTGATTTCTTCAATGGTCATTTATCATATAAAAATGTATCATTTAGTTTCCATGTATCTGTAAAATTTTGGTAATTACTCTTGCTATTGTTTTGCATTTTTAATCAATTGTGATCTGATAGGATATAAGGAATATTTTAAATTCCTTTGTGTTTGTTGAGGGTAGTTTTATGAGCTAAAATTTTTTAAAAAGTTCCTATTTTTTAAAAACTATTTTTAAAAAGTTCCATGTGTTTCTGAAAAGTATGTGCATTCTGCATCTGTTGGATAAAACATTATGTACATTTCTGTTAAGTCCATTTGGTATATGAGTTTTACTTAGAGTTTCTTTGTAGACTTTTTTGCTTGGGTAATCTGTCTATTGATGAGACTGGGATATTGTTTCTTTATGGCCAGTCATAGTTGTTTTATAAAATTAAACGTGCCAGTGCTCAATGAATATTTACAATCATTATGTCTTCTGGTTTGTTCCCTTTATTAATATTTAATGACTTTCTTTGTCTCTTCTGATTAACTTAGGCCTGAGCTCAGCATTATCAAATATCAAATATCAGTATAGAAACTCCTTCTCTTTTGGCTTCCCTGTGCTTGATAAATCATTTTCTATCCTTTCACTTTCAGTCTTGCATGTGTTCTTTCAAATGAAGTGTGTCTCTTGAAGGCAGTAAGTATTTGGATCCTCTTTCATAATCCAGTTAGTTAATCTGTGTCTCTTATGTGGATTGTTAAGACCATTAATATTTTCAGCTATTATTGAGACGAATTTGGTGTTTTGTGTAATTTTTTGTTTCTTTTCTAGCTGGTTTGAGTGATGATTTTTCTTTACTTTCTCTCCTGCTCACATAAGTGTGTTGCTAGTTTATAAGGTTAAATATCTTTGCTTCTTTGTTATCTTTCATTTGTTCATGTGCTTCTCACATGGAATTTATTCATTCCCATATTCTCATTCTCCACATGTCTATTAGCTTGTCATGATGTGGGGGTTTACATGTTGCTGTGATGCTGAAAGCATTGCCATTAGTATTTTAGATACCAGCAAAGCCATTCATTGTGGACAGGTTTCAGTTGAGCTTTCAGACTAAGACAGACCAGAAAGAAGGACTTGACAGACCATTCCCTAAACAATTAGCCATTGAAAACCCTATGAATAGCAGAGAAGCACTATCAAATATAGTGCTGAGAAAGGAGCTTGCTTGGCTGGCAAGCATTCAAGAAAAAAATGGGAAAGAGTTGCCTCCTCAAAGCAGAGTCAATCTTAATGATAGGAATGGAGTAAAGGTGCTTGGACCTGCTTTTGCTGATGTAGTACTACTTAAAATGAAAAGAAATATAATGTCTGAAACAATGGGCTCAAACATAAAAAGACCATGTGAGTGGGACAGTGTTGGGTAATGCTTCATTCTGTTGTACTTAGGGTCACTATAAGTCAGACCTGCCACAACAGAACCTAGCAAAAACAACAATATTCTCATATTTGTACCTGTCTTTCTTCTTTTGTGTATAGGTTTCCTTTAAGTATCTTCCACAATGCTGGTTTGGTGGCTATGAATCATTTAAGTTTGTGTTTATCATGAAAAATCTTTACTTTTTCCATAGGATAATATTGCAGTATATAGTAGCTTTAGTTGGCAATTGTTTGCTTTCAGTGTTTGAAGTATATCATTCTATGATTTCCTAGCTTTTACAATTACTAATGAGAAGTTTGATGATATTATGATCAGTTTGCCTTTGGAACTGAGCTGGCATTTTTTTCTCTTACAACTTTTAAAATTGTTCCTTTGCTTTTTACTTTTAGCATTCCAACTGTAATGTGAAGTAAATTGAATCTCTTCTGGTCATGTCTTTTTGGTGTTCTGAATGCCTTTATTGTTTGGATGTCTATTTTTCCCCTAGATGTGGGGTGTTTTCTGTTATTTTTCACTAAATAGACTTTCTGTACTAGGTTTCTTTGGTTATGTCTCCTCATCTTGTTCCATATTTATTGGAAGTTTTGGTCATATTCCTTTTTTTCTTTGTTGGTACCTGAATATAGTATTACTTTGACCTTGTCTTCCATATCTAATATCCTTTCTTCTGTTTGATCCAGTCTGTTGGTGTTACTTTCTACTGTGATTTTTATTTGGCCTATTGTGTTTTTCATTGTCAACATTTCTGTTTGATTTTTTTCAAGATCTCAATTTTTTGCTGAATATTTCTTCTAAGATACTTTTTTTGTCAATTATCTGAACTGAATTTGTCATTTAATTAATCTGCTTAGTTGTGTTTTCTTTGAGCTCAATTATCATTTTTACAAGTAGGTTTTTGCATTCTTTGTAAATTCAAGCATCTCAGTATCCTAAGTTTCAGTTATTGAGGAATTGTGGTCATTTGGAAGTGTCCTATCATCTTTTTTTTTTAAATATTCTTTGTCTTTCTGTATTTGACCTTTCACATCTGTTAGGATAGTTGTTTCTTCTTGTTTTATTCAGGGGTCCTCTTGCTGTGTTGTCTTCTATTGAGGTCTTTGTTTCCAATACCACTCTGACAGGACAAAGCAATCTGTTGCTATAGTAAAAACTCTGAACAAAACCAGATTTATAATTATAATTAAAATGATTTGAAGCCAGCTAATAATTAAGAAATTTCCTAAGGAGAGGAAATGGTAGTTATAGTGTAGAGTAGGTTTGGGATTAGACAATAATTGTGTAAAGATATCAATAGCTCATAGGAGAAGAATGGAAATCATATGTGTAAGTAGGCTAAGGGGGAAGAGAAAGACTAGGATTGAATAGGAATAAGGGAAAAGAGGAGGCAGAAAGGAGAGTTTGGGAGAGTAGGTAAGAAAAGAATAGGTAAAAATATAAAGCTGCCTGTACACTTTTGGTTGGGACTTCTCTGCTGCCAGGGGGCTGCACTGCTGAAGCTGGTCCCATTCACTACTTATCACTGTGTGGGTCTTCTGTTATCTGTATATTGAGATTGTCTTATCACTTCCCCTCTTATTTTGCTACTTTTCTTCATTCTATCTGTTCAGTATAAAGTCTATTCTTTTCTATCTGTCTCCTTTATTTTGCTGCATCACACAGAGACTGTTTCTAATTGACCATCTTAACTAGAAGTCCAGGAATTCATTTTTTCATCAACACTTCAAGAATATACATTAATCATAATGACGATAGGTTTTATGATGGGAAGGTAGAAATTGCTATAATAGTATAAAATAGGAGAACATGACTTAGTTCATGATGTCCTATAAAACTTCTTTGAAGAAGAAATATTTAATCTACATCCTGAAAGATTGCTGGGAAGTTAGAAGAAACAAAACATGGTGAAGCAGGTGGAACTGGATCAGAAAAGAAGGGAATAGTCAGCAAACTTCCAAACTTCAGGCCAATTATATTTTGAAGAGGAAAACATGTTAAAATTGACTTTAAGACATGCTAGTTTAAAGAAATTCTGTTGAGTAGCAGGATCTTGTGACTATCAATAGAGTTATAGGATATATGCTTTTTGCTTAGATTATATAACATTATATGTCAACAATTGTAATAGGCCTGATTTTGTTGCTGACTAAGAATAAAAAATGCAGTCACAGTGTCTCACCCTATTAATTAGCATGTAAATGTGTCTGACTAAACTGAAATTGGGAATCAGCTTCCTATATTTTTACTGAGTTGGCTGTGGACCACCAGATACTGACCATAAGTCAATTTCCATCTCTTGTAAAGCCATCATAAGCAGATGTCACTAGACAGAGTGGCTAGTGGTAAATAGCAACCAAGACAAAAGAGAGGCTAACCAATCCTTCAACCAAAAAGAATAAGCTATCTTTCCCCATTTCCTTCACCCTCAAAGTTGTAGCTTATCTTGTGGAAAGGAATGAATCAATGAAAATTGTGGCTACTAGGTGATTTCTTTTCATACTTCTTACACATTGACATCTATAACTTGAATCTCTCTGTGGACCTTGAAGTGTCATTACTCAGAATAATACAATAGGAAAAGCTATTTGTATTTGGCCAAATGGTGGATAGTAGGGGTGGGAAGGGGCAGAGAGAGAGTGAGAGAATGGAGATGGGTAGAGCCCTCTGTTGAACTTGTTCCTGCAACCTAACAAAGTTTTGTCCCCCACTGTTTTAAGGAAAGGGAAATATATCTGATTTTCAGTTTGAAGGCTGAATTTAGAACTAGTATTTGCTACTACCACAACTTTTTTTTTTTCTATTTTCTTTTCTTTTGATCTTTTCTTTCTTTCTTTCTTTCTTTCTTTCTTTCTTTCTTTCTTCTTTTTCTATTCTGGTGGTGAGGATTGAACTCAGGGCTCACACATGATAAGCATGCTTGCTATCACTGAAATATACTCTTTGTCCTTTCTTCCCATCCCTGTGCCCAACATTAAGTGTGCACTAGGAAAAGATAAAACAATCTAATAGAGTTATAGAGAAGTTTAGAAGCCTTGAGTACTAATATTAAGTTACATGTGGTCACCAGCAATTCATTGTTGTTTTATTGCCACAACTACCATGAAATAACTTCCTTATCCTTTAAATTACTACTATTTGCCATGGATTCTTAAACTTCTAATTAGGGTATCTGTGAAAATACAGATATAATGTCTGTCAAAGAATAAATCTCAAGGGCCATTTTTTAGTTTGTTCTAAATAGTTCTATAACAAATTAGAGTAAGGTTTTATTACATGATATGTGAAGAATAATAAGACTTTACTAATAAGAGTAAACAAATCAATTGAGAAAATTCTAAAGAGGTAAATAAATTTCTTTGTGAATAAAATAAAAATTCACAGAAATAATAACAATGGCAAGCCAGAAGACAATCTGTAATACACACCTAATATTTTAATATGAAATTGTCTCAGAAGAGGTGAAAATAAATGTCCTTACAAATATTATGACAAAAACTGTAAAAGTAACATAGCATATTTATTTCAAG